>KV441731.1:0-256972 GCA_001644525.1 Phaeosphaeriaceae sp. SRC1lsM3a
TTTTATTATACCTCTATATCTACTTAGTAGAGTATATAGACTATATCTTATATTACTAATTATTATAGTACTCTATCTTTAGTAAAATAAAAATAATAAAATAAATAATAAAATAAAGATTAATAGACTATAGAAACTTTAATATATTAAGTCTCTTTTACTCTACTATATACACTAATATAAATAGTTTCGAGAATATATTAAAGTAAATATAGTTAATACACTTGTGGCCCCCAACTATTAGCAGCTGCCGACAGCACCGTGGTGCAAAAGGGCTTTATCGCCTCAACTATGTCGAGGAAGATACGCTGGGAAGTCAGACTAAGCTTACCGATATCTATCAAAGTTGTGAGAAGACAGCCAGCTATCAAGAGGACAAGGCGTCAACTCTATATATAATGAAGACGGTGAAAGTCGAATAACATCAAGATTGGAGAAATTATATGCCTATAGAGAAGCGAGTCTACCCATAGGTTGCAGCATGAGAGATTCGGCACTTAAATCTGTCTGCACAGATTCACCTTGTAAGTTAATAGTTCAATTGTGTATACTGGAGAGCCCATCATGCTGACAAGCTTCTAGGACTTACTTAAGCTTCACGATTTTATAGGGTGTATCGTCACCACAAAGGATGTACAAGAGTAGTTCTCTAATGTAGTGAACCTTGAACATGGACGCAGAATGAATTCTACGCACCCTAGGACCAACTTACATGCTGCATCAAGGTTGATGTCGTAAGTCACGTTTCCTCACTAAAGTTTTTCCCGTTGACTTTGATCGCACGATACCATTTCGGAGCCCCAAGCTAGCGAATCACCAGCCAAGTCCGATGTGAAGGACTGCAACCTAGATTGCGGCAACTGCGACAAACTAATTGGTTGGCGAGAACCCTATCAGACTGCAACTCCTTGCATGTTGGGGGCTATGCACTGCGGCGCGGTCACTTAGTATGCTGCTGACCACCTTTCAAGAAAAAGGACTGGCGCAACCATCGAATCAACGGACTGGTAGCGAAAGGCCCCCCAGACCCTAACATGTCGTTGCATGTGCATGTCAGCGGAAGGTAATGTCGAACCATTTAGCCGATATCGATGCCCTTGCTGTCGCGACCAAGGCAAACTATCGTCTAACAATCTTCAGGTTAACCCACTTGATTGGTACACGAGGATCCACTGCGGCCTTGGTACGCTGCTGCTTCTTGATGTCGACGGACAACGGGTACTAAAGCTACTCGCACCTTCTACATCTTCACCTTCTATGGAGATTCTTTGCCTACATAGTATGTTTGATACAAAGGGGTGATCTAAAAATCTTTCCGAGGCGGATCCAACGATGACGACAAACCCGATGATTCAACCCTCGGTGCTAGCAAGCCTCACCAACGTGGTGGGCCTATTGGTACGGTGCCTAGAGCTGTTTTAATGGCTTTTCTGTTGCTCACCTGTCTTTAAAGGGTGTCTTTGCCGCAAGTTACCTGTGGTACCAATTCATATCGCATCCTCTACAAAAATTTCCGGGACCATGGGCGGCCAAATTCACAAGCGCTTACGGCGCAAAATTTATCTGGCGACGAGACTTTCACTTGAAAGCAATTGAATGGCATGCTAAATACGGTAAGTCGTGGAATGGTCTCAGTGTAGCCCTCAGCAGCATCGAAATAACGAGCGACACTTCGAACCATCATCCGCAAGATCGCAAGCTCAGGGCAATAAATGCCTCCACGTAGCATCTGATAGATAGCATTGCTATACACACATTATATCTGATCAAAGTACCAGGTTCGGTCGTTAGAGTGGCCCCGAACCGCCTCATTTTCAGTAGCGCGACGGCATTGCACGGTATGTATAATTGTGCCGTTGTGTCTGACAATGATCATTGACGGTGTAAGATATATACAACAATTCAAGCGTGACCAAAGGGAAGGCATACGTGCAACTAAGACAAGACACCAATGGCGCTGGAAACCTCCTCAATACTCTCGAGAGGGAGCCTCATCGACAGAAACGACGCGTCGTGGCTCCAGTGATATCAGAGCGGTCAATGCGAATCTTCGAACCACAAATGCTGCAAGAAATTGAGTCGTTCTTGGTACAACTTCTCCGTTCTAGTCGAGAAAAAGAGGCAGTCAACATGTCACACCGATGCGAATGGCTGGGCGTCGATGTCGTTGGCGAGTTAGCATTTGGCTACTCGCTCAACACGCAGTCCGACCCATTCCATCGTGCTATGGTCGACGGCATCAAAGCTCGTGGTGACACAGGATCACTGTATTTCTTTTGGAGCTGGTTGCGCAATTTTGACTGGATCTTCAACAAATTGAGCCGAAGTGGCCGCACTGAAGGACTATATCGGTCGCTGAAGACGATCATCGGGGCACGCATGCAGATCCCCAAAGATGCAAAGCATGACTTTTTCTCCATGGCTTCGGGTGAGATCAATTCCAAAGATCCGGGAATCATTGGAAAGGATTTCTGGGCTGAGGCACTCTTGTTCATAGCCGCGGGTAAGCCGTTGGTAATCTCTATTGAGCGATGATCTTGTTTTTCTGATATTTTATAGGTGGGACGACTACCGCTACAGCTATGAGCGGCGCGTTCTTCTATCTCTCGCGTAACCCTGCTGCGTATCAGCGTCTCGCGGTGGAGGTCAGAAATACCTTCTCATCAGGACATGACATTCGTCAGGGACCACGACTCAGCCAATGCAAATATCTTCGCGCCGTTATCGAAGAGACCATGCGTATGTCCCCCTCGGCTCTCGCCATCGCCTGGCGAGAACAGTATCCGGAATCGGTTGCAGCAGGTGAATCGTTCATTGTTGACGGCCACGTCATTCCGCCAGGGACCCAGGTAGGTGTAAGCAATTACTGCCTACAGCATGATCCAGAGATCTTCACAGAACCATTCGTGTTCCGACCCGAGCGCTGGCTTCTACCAGGATCTGACGACTCCGAGGCCGCTGATCAGTCCGAAGCTCATGCAGCTATGCGATACGCTTTCGCGCCGTTCTCTCTCGGCGATCGTGGTTGCGCTGGGAAGCCAATGGCCTATCTAGAAATGAGTCTGGTCATTGCGAAAGTGATGTGGTACTTTGACTTTGAAAGGGCGACTGGAGCGATTGGCGATTTAGGCGGAGGCACATTCGGGCGGAAAGATGGACGGGACAGGGCCAACGAATTCCAACTCTATGAGGGGGTTGTTGTTGGCCACGATGGCCCAAACTTGACTTTCACACCAAGGAATGATTACTTCAAGGAAATTCAGGCTAAGTATGTAGAGTAGCCACTTACATACATGGCAATAGGATACACGAACATATGGAAAGGCTTGAATCTTTCTGTAACACTTTTTGATCTCTAATATTAAGTTAGATATTTTTTAAATAAGCTGGACACGTAGGTATAGTACTAATGAACGATTTTCCTTAACGATACTACTTTTACGCTTAGAGTAATTCAGCTTATATACTAGATGTACAAGAACAGTTAATATGTAGAATATTAAGTGTTACGTATAGAGCTATACATTACACATGTATAGCTAGTATACTTGACATCCTTAAATGTATAGTAAAAGATTTATCTGATCTCGTAATAAGCCAAGTACGGCTTTCTTGTACGCACTTGTAATTTAAGTATTAAAATTTCCTATAGTATTATGAATTATGCTACATTAAATCACATAGCAGGCTTTATTCTGCTTTATTTGTATTCTTATCTGCTTTACATTAATTGAAGCCAAAGAGACCTTAAGCATTACTCAAATACTAGCGTGCGTTCATCGCCGAAGAGGCAGTTAAGGCCTACCATACTAACAGAGCAAGGACAGCACAAAGCTATGACACGCGAACAGATGAGGAAGAGCAAACAATCACATCCTGATGCACAAGCGTACGTGATTCACTCGGAGGCTACTAGCTTTATTCGTAATCAGCTAACGTCTAATGACATTGTTAAAACTACATTCCGACCGGAATGCATATATCATTGCCCACGAACTAGGAAAATGTTAGAGCCAACCTCATCCTAGCGTTCAACGTACGCGCTACATTCGAGTATGCAATCTCAGAACGTGCGATTCATTTTCTTCGCCTGCGAGTATGTCGAGTTAAGTATCATAAGGGAGCCCACCGACGTGTGATTAAGTCCAAAAGTTGGGTATTTCGTTCATTGTCCCAAAGCGCAAACAACGTGGCGCGAATCGACAGTCATTGTCCTTCTTCATCGCCCAAGTATCTATGCAGGGAACACAATGTTCTGGATGTTGTGACCGCATATGCCGCTTTAAACCATCTCTGCGCATAGTCTTTGCGCAACATGAACCACGGGCATGTGTGTACATGTTACAAATGGACCCCTGCTTTGTCTCGGTGTCTCTTAGACGCCTTGTGCCTTTCAAAGTTCTCGTTAAAGTCTTTTCCCCTGGTCAGAGTTGTGTCGCAATATGAACACGTATATGACTCGTGCTTCTTGACATGTTTTCTAATCAGGGTTAGTATCCTGATATGTGCGAATAAATTTGTAGGCGTACTTTAGATCGCACCGACGTTGGAAAACTTCTAAGCACACGGAGCAGCTGTACGAATTCAGCAGATGATTGTGTTGTGAATTTGGCTGGGCGTAAAATGAGGCTTAGGACTGAATTTCAAAAGGCTGGGATAGTTGTGCAAAAGAGTGAGGTGACCGTGGGGTAGGTCGTGCGCATTCAGGTAAAGGAGAATATCCGGCTGTGTCAAGGTGAATTAGATGCTCTTCTTCGAACCGTGCTTCGCTGGAAGTTTGTGTTGCTGGTGGGACACAAGTGTCGGGATTCGATTAAGTAAGCTCGGATCAATAAAAAGGTAATGTTCGTGCAGATCTTCATGTTAACTCCTAACTCGATTAGGGTCAGGGATTGAACACTATGAAGGGAAAGTACCTGAATCACACGAGGGTTCCAAAAGCAAGCACCAGGCTGCAAGAAACACTAGCTAGAGAAGAAGAGTGGCTAGATGGAACCAAGAGGCCTGAAAGAAGGAGTATACCCGTTGGCGGCCACAACGCCCCACGGTAAAGAAAGAAGGACGAATGACGAAGGCTGGGCATGAACAAGCGACTTATATGCATCGTACGATACCTCTGTTGGGTTCTGCTGATTGGTCTCAGCCTTCGGCCGTCTTTGGCACATAGGTGTTGGTAGGCCTCAATCTTAGCGTCATTATGGCCAGCTCCGTTGGATCACGGAGCCATCACCCACGTTCTCGATATGTAACTCAACCGCTGCGCTCAAGCATGGTCCTGCCAATCAATCTATAGAATGCGCATACTGACTTTGGGCTTCAGACCAGTAGGCTTCAGTCAGATTACTACGAGCTAAGTTTACTTGCACGAGGAGTTTCTTGGCCGTAGAAGTTCGTTTAGGATTATAGTCTGGCCTCTATGTGCGTGTAGCTTTGCGCTATTGCGACCGACAACACCAAGTACATCACATAATCATGGTAGCAAAGGAGAAAGGCCATCGCCGAAGTACAATACTATTCAACGCTAACATGCCACAAACGAAGTAAGCTCTATCTAATTCTTAAGCACGTAACGGTATCTTGGAAGGCCCTTCTCGAAGTCGACAAGAACCTGATTGGCCTCCTCCATTGGCCTAACCTGCACCCATGCCTGCAAATTAGTCTTCTTTGCCAGCTCCAACATATCGCGGATGTGCTGCCTAGTTCCAATCAGGCTGCCAACAATCTTGAGGTTTTTGAAGATCAGGCCCAGAGGAGAAAAGCTGGGGAGTGGGTCGTCGGGAGCACCGAGCTGAACGAAAGCACCGTTGACGTCAAGGAGCTGGAGGTACTGATCGAGAGGGAAAGAGCCAGAGATGGTTGAGATGATGAGGTCGAGCGAGTTTGCGTTCTTGGTCATCCATTCAGAGTCCTCGCCAGTGGCGATGAACTCGTCCGCACCAAGCTTAATAGCATCCTCCTTCTTGCTTGATGATCTGGAAATAGCGACGACTTTATCGCAGCCGAGGGCCTTTGCGAAGAGAAGAGCAAAATGCCCAAGACCACCAACACCAACAACACCGACACGTTTGCCTGGTCCTGCTCCTTGGGAAACGAGGGGGTTGTAAACCGTAACACCACCGCACATGAGAGGAGCAGCGAATTCTGATGGGAGACCATCAGGAATCGGAATTGCGAATGACGCAGGCCCGCGCCATGCCTTTGCGTATCCACCGTACGCTTTGTCACCGTTGCCATGCTTTGCGTTGTAAGTCATGGTCATGCGGTTGCAGTTTGATTCCTGCTGCATCTTGCAAGGTCGGCAAGACTCGCAGCACTCGCTTTGGGCACCAACACCAACGCGGTCCCCAACCTTCAAGTCCGTGACATTCTTTCCAACACGAGTGACCTTTCCAATGATCTCATGGCCGACAACTAGGGGATAATCGGAAGGACCCCAGCCCGAACGAAGGGTGTGAATGTCACTGCCGCAGACTCCACAGTGAGTGATGTCCATCTCGATATCGGTGTCCTCAAAAGTCTTGGGAGTGTAAGGGCCCCATTGCATGTTCCCATCTGCTGCAGAGGGATCATGGGCGACCCAGCCCTGGAATTCGGAACTGTTTGTGGTTGAAGCCATATTTTGCTTCAGGTAGTATTAATAGGAGAAGCTGAGTGTGGCGATAATGAAATTTCGTATGAGCGGAATGATGAGAGTATTCGATACAAATGCGCTTGCTTTTAAGTAACTACAACATCGTGCATTTGTAATGCTTCAGATTGCGATATCATGAATTTGCTGCTTCGCCGATTCCTGGCCGGTTGTATGGATCCACTTCCGTCACCGTAGACATGGTTCAACGAGTGGTTAAGGCCGTTAAGTCCTTTGACGGTGAAGCAAGCTTGAATTTCCAGAACGTTCCCACCCAATTGACGTCGAGTTCCAGGTTTGTGATTGGGTTGTCCGGACAAGCGAGCGATTGCGACACGTGGAAGTGGATACGTTGAAGGAAGAAAAGTCCGTAGCACACCCGTTAGCTCCCGTCTTTTAGTTTCAAAGTCAATGACGTGGTAGGCTCCATTTCGATCGAGACCATGTACACGTTTGTGCGGTGTACTTCTTTCCCCCCGAGCATCAACGCTGAAAGATCGTAAGATAATGGAAAGTAGGATATGTATTGATATGGCCTTCAGAGTCGCGGTGATTCAGAAGGACTTCATACCGATAGGTCGAATGTGTTCGCATTTTTGCGGCGGCATCAGATTGCATATGGTCGCTCTTCGGTGGCGTTATGATGATGCCGTGTCGACAAAAGCTCGTTCCCGTATTGTCAGATTGCTCTACACCAAGGACGACAAGGTATTGTCTGCCGCAGTTAGAGCGTTTAAAAAAATGTTCACCTCGCCGATAGTCACTGAACAAACAACGATGACACCAGAAATTTCATTCTAATGGACCTGAGGCTTCTAAAGCTTGCTTGCGAAACCACCAGCCTCTTTCGTAAACAGAACCTTCATCGGTGCAGCTAAAAGGTCTTCTTGTTTCATAGCTCTACCCATTTTCTTGAAATCATCGCTTTTCGAGTGCGCGGCGATGGCGGCTTTGTCTTTGTAACTACCACAATTTAGCAGATGACTCGCATGCCACAACTGAAATGATCTAGTAGCATACGTCTCTAGCATGACGAACGTCGGTGCGTCACCGCTGGTTTCTCTCTGCAAATGATAACGCAGTGTGCCTGGTTCGTTGGCCTTGACGGCTACAGCGGCTTCACGCAGGAGCTCCTCGACCTGACCACCGCGTGAGATTTGAACGACCTTTAGTAGCTAGCATGCTTACTCTGTCCGCTTTTCCCGGCTTGGGGTAAATCAACGCCATGATCTTGATCGAAACGAGTCAGTGCTGATTTCCTTTCCACACGCATTGATCGTACCCACATCGATAGTCATGGTGGCAACTGCAGATTTTGACGAAAGGATCTAGGCGGATGTGTAGGTGGCGTGGAAGGTATGAACAAGACGGTCTCGCAAGGCGTTATCTAAGATCTGAATTGCCTTCCCTCTTAAGACGATACAAAGACGGGAGGTAAGAGGAAGCTGCTCATTAGCGTCATTCATTCTGTGTGAGGGGCCGAAAGTTACCGAGGCACGATTCGATTCGACCGGGCCACTGTGGAGACGACGCAACGGCGACACCACAACGACACATCTTCTATTACTTCAAATCGTCTTTTTGATGTGCTACCTGATGCGCCTGCAACTGGGAGACACTACATTTCTCTCCGCCCATACACCACTGGTGTAACTTGGTTTGCACCAATACAACAACCTCGGTACTTTGCGCGAGATCATTACGCTTCAAATATCATTGGAACGATGCTACTCAAGTACGTTATTTCAAGGACTTGGAAATCCTACTGATTGCATGAGGGAGACAATACGAGCAGAGAGTGGAATCGTAGTTGAGATTCTCGTCGCCTTCAATATGGGTTATATTACTTCGACACCAAATATTTGCAATCTCGCCGCATTGTGAACAGCACGAAGCTTCTTCACATCGTAACAATCGCGAGCAACGCCATTCCCCCCCACCCAGCGGCTCCATGACTGCGAAGTCTTCACTATACCGAAAGTGGTTGAATGCAGATTGTATGCGGTATACTGCTCACCTCAGATGCTCGGTTGCTGTCTTCAATGAATTCCGCTCGTCTCACTCGTAAGCCGCCATTGATTCCCCCCAATCGTGGCGGACACGCTGCTCTTAGCAATACCATGCCAAGAGCTGACTCCTAATGATTCATCTGATACGATTGGTCAAAGAACCTAGTCGCCGCTCTCGCTTCACTCATTATGCCGTATCGCTGTTTCTGTGCAATGGTACATGTCCACTCGATACCATGTGCCACAGAACGTATATAATACGTGTCTTTCGTATTTTACTAGCACCTAGAACTCAGCCAACATCGTCGCAAAGCCATCAGACCAAATTCTATCATCATGCCTTTCACAGTCCTCATGTTCATTAACCGCAAACCTGGCACAACCATGGAGCAATTCAAAAACCACTACGAGCACGGACACGTGCCTTTGATAAAAGAAGCCCTGAGTGACTGTCTACCCGTCAGTCATACGCGCTACTACTTCAACGAAGCTGCGGACTACGACTGCATCACCAAGCTGGAGTTTCGCAATGAAGAACATTCTGCGCAGTTCAACAACAAGTTTGCAACCTCTCCAAGGAAAGCAGAGCTGGAAGCCGATCAGGCAGAGTTTGTGGATGGGCCGAACATGAAGGTGCTCGTGGTGGAGGAGGAGCTTGTTTTGAAGTTTTAGGTGTTCCCCTTAGGGTAGCATGTTCGCAAGAAAGCAGGTCGTCCTGTCGCTTGTCAAAGCAGGACTCGAGGCAGATAGTACTCATATTCGATCTATTCGCACCGTCATCACCACTCGTCATTTCCACTACTTGCCCCTTCATCCTCAAAAACTTCCCTTTTAGCAAGATCGTACCTATCCCCTTCCCTCAAAAAGTAGAACTTCCTATCTCCCACCAGACCGCTTCCCTGGCCGGCTCCTTCCCTTGACCAGAAATCCCCATCATAAATCACGGCATATGTCCTCCCGAAAACCTCCGCCACATCGCCGCTCACCACCAGCGCCGTATCCTCGTCAACCGCCAAACCAAGCAAACCCGGTTCATAGTCCAGAATCTCAAACATGTCAAAATGGCGATTCCGCACAAGCACATGCTGATCGATGGCCGTGTTTTTGAGATAGCCGAAGCCAACAATGTGATCTCCGACCATGATCGTGTTGTTGCGTGTATCGCCGCGGGCCAGAAAACTTCCTATGATGCTTGCGCCCGCGCTGGAACCTGACACCACACCTCCGCGATCTAACACAGCCTGGAATGCTGCTTCGGCTTTGGTACCGGCGTATGCGTCGACGAGACGCCATTGTCTGCCGCCGCCGAAAAAGATGCCTGTTGCTGATTGGAGGGGCGCGATGAATGCATCTGTGTCTGCTACGACAGGGTCGTATGTATGTAGGACCGTTACGTTTGCGCCGAGACGTTGGAGAGATACTGCGGCAGGGAAGCTGGAGTTGTAATTTGGATCGCCTCCTGCGGTCGGAATAACGACAATGGAGGCGTTTGGGCCGCCGGCAAGAGAGATGATGCGTTGCCAGATTCTGTCGGACTGGAGGTTGCCGCCTACTATCACAAGATGGCCATTTTCAGGTCCGATGGTCGTTGTGTTGGCGCTGGTGTAGGTGCTGATGGGTGTTGCGATGCTTGTAACGGCGAAAAGGGCGGTGGTGAGGATTTTGGCGAGAAACATCTTGACAATGACGGATTCCGTGACTTCAGAAGGAAACAATCAGTTGTATCTTCTACATGTTTATATATTGTGGTGCGTGGTTCAATGACGGTATCTACTGGATGCACGATTGCGCGATCTGCAAGGCTAAGACGCGATCTTGATGCACCTGCCTGAATAGGTTGACTTCTTGGTATTATCCCCGCTACACAACGTCTATCTCATCGGCTAAGGCAATGTTGAATTTACCGATGATTCCGGGATCTTGCATTCCTACGAGATTTGAAGCACATCCGTGTAAACCTCCCGTGTTGTCTGTGTCACTACAATTGACGCCGGGCCACATGTCTCGAAACACACCCACTCTTTCCTCATTTACATTTCTACGAACCAACTAGCACTCATTGCTACTAAAAAGTCACGTAGAGCTGCAATCATCTCCACCAAGCACATATAAAACAACACGGACCGGAGCGTTACCGTCAACCTCCCTCAAGCCAACATCCCAAGATCCAGTCCCGCAATCGTTCCCCTCAGAAAGTAGAACTCATCATCAATCCTCTTCCTGATATCACCCTTCGCCAACTCTTCCACATCCCACGCCGACCACACCGTGCGTCCATGCAAGAACGCCGCTTCCTTGGTCGCTGACCACAGCGCGAACTGACCAGCGAGGCGATCTGGACAAGACAATAACCATCAGCAGTGCAACCACAAGACAAGACCATAGCATGGTGTAGAGTGGGCCAAGGAATGCTTGTTCGAACTCACCATCATCAAACAGCTCCTTGTCAAGCCCCGTCTGCTCCCAGTATGAGTTGAAGATCAAACCGGGATGGTAACTCAGGACCTGGACTTTATCATGTGGGAGCTCTTGGGCGAGGTATTGGAAATACAGAGTACCTGCAAGCTTTGTGAGGGTGTATGCCGGGAACGTAGCTACGAGGGGGTGTTTGGTGCCGTGGATATTGCCGGTTGTTACATTGACGATGAACTGTTGGGTGAACCGGTCAGTATCGGGACTTGTTTGCGGGTTATAACTAGGAGTGGGGATTAGTGATGATTTACCTTCTGCCCGTCTCCGGGCAGCTTGACAAACTTCTCGGCCAAGTACATCGAAGCCTTCGTGTTGGTCTCGAACATGTTCCAGATGCGCTCCGTGCCGAGCGAAATCATCGGTTCCGCTTCCTGGAACACAGCCGCGTTGGCGACAAAGACATCGATCGCCAACTCCCGGTCGTGGAAAAACTGCCACAAGGCATCCACGTCAGCGAAATTGCTTATGTCACAGGTCTGAGCAATGATCTTGGTCGTGGTTTTGGAAAGTCTGGCCTCGTCTTCAAGGGTCTTGCGAGCGGTGTCCAAGACATCTGTACGACGGCCAAGAATGATGACTGTGGAAGCAGATGCTTGGACGAAAGCTTTTGCGGTCGCAAGTCCGACGCCAGTGCCACCGCCCGTGATGAGGATGTTCTTTCCAGCTTGATTGAGCTCGGCGCGGGTGGGAGAGATAGCATCATAAGGCGCCTGGTGGACAGTCTTGGTGACATTGGTTTTGCGGACCTCTTTGAGGGTATCGACAATTGACATGGTGGCGGCGTAGATATATGGCTTTCGAGAGGAGACACAGTGATAGTGGAATACTTGGCTTGAATTGTGTCATGCAAGAAAGTCCTGCGTCCCTTTATATAGGTAACAGCGAATACCTTCTTTTCGTTCTGCTGAGCAATCGACCGCCAGATTCTTCGCCCGAAATCATTGTGACTCGAAGTAAATTTCGTAACTCGTTTCCTTGCGGACATTATCGCGCATTCATTGAATGCTGGCGGCGTGGCCAATCCTCCTACTGTGCATTTAGATTGTGCTTATTGGGATAGCGTCCACCAAACGTGCGGGTTCTAACTTAAAGAGCTTAGCATCGCTGACAAGATGGTCGTCGGACCCTCCAATCCTTTCCGCATCTCCGCCTCATAGCCAACGACACTCAGCATGATTGACTTTCCGAGCTCGAGAGTATGCATTAATTGCGCCAAAGCACGGAGAAAGTGCACAAAAGAGCGACCTCAGTGTCGGCGTTGCCAGGTTCGCGGACGAACATGCAACTATCCGCCCTCGAAGCCATCCTCGTTTGTCATACTCCCGGAGGAATCCACTTCAACATCCAGCGTAGTCGCAATTTCGACCCTTGACATGATCAGCCTCCCATCACCCATCGAGCTGTGTTTTCCTTTCGTCGATGACAAAGTCGCATCACGGTGGTTTGCCTCACCCGAAACCTGGGCTATCGATCCTCCCGAGGCGCGGCTTTATGTTCCGCCACGCTTCACGGTAGCTGACTATAATCGCATGCTGCGAAAGGTTGTAGGTTGGCTTACCGAATGGGTCGACACAGGCAGCAATCCGTTCATCCACCATCAACTTTGGAAGAGATGCTTCCCAGCTGAGATACAAGACGCGTATATGGCGCTGGCCGCATACTTGCGCAAGACAAGTTCAAACGCAGAAATAGTATCACGCATCATCGAGGATCGCGTGACAGAGCTCGTGGCCAATGGTCTGATACTCAACAATGAGCCGAACATGCGCGATGATGTACTCAATCTGGGGCGAGCACAGGCGCTGCTAGTATACCAATGCATCGGACTGTACGATGGCGACATTCGTCTGCGCAAGCTCGCCGAGGAACACGTCCCTATACTAGAGAGCTGGGTGAACATTCTCATGCAACATACCAGCGACATGGTGTCCGTCGCCACACCTCCCGCGAATGTCCCTCCAGGTAATTCGCTCTGGTATTCGTGGATCATCGCCGAATCGGTTCGCCGAATATGGCTAGTAACCGCAGGCATTCAAGGGATGTACAAGTACTTTGCACAGACGCGCGGACCCCAGCCACCATGTCTAGGCGGCACGATCTTTACGAGTCGGAGTGGCTTTTGGGAGGCGCGCAGTGCATTGGCATGGGAAAAGCTGTGCAGCGAGCGATTTTCGGGGCTGGTGCGTCTGACAGAGACGGAGAAGATGCTTGCCATGGTACCCAGGGAGGAGATCAACGACTTTGCAAAGGTGGTGTTGGAGTGCACATATGGTTCGGAGTGGTGCGAGGCGAAGCTGGGGGGATGTTGACCAAGCAAGCAGGACGGCGGTGCAATCTCGGGAATGGACCACAGTGCCAAGGCTATGAGGCATCTTGGTGATAAAAATATTCATTGCATACCTATGGTGTCTCTCAAAACCATGATGTTGTCCTTCCAGTTCGCTCCCGTAAATGCTCAAGTCTGTAAAGTCGCCAAATTGCATGTTTATAGTCGGTTATAATGTCTACACACTCAGCGCAGCTGGGATAGGCGCTTCGGGTTGGAGTATAATATGCGCCTCAGGCTCGGGTACTTTGACGCGCTTCACCCCTGGCTGCTCATCTGACGTGTCCTTGCGCTTCTCCTTTTGCCCCGTGGCCGGAGCTTCTTGTTTGTTGGCTTCTCTGACCCTCGCCTTCTTGGAGGCTCTCGATTCCTGAGGTGGTATGCCAAGATGGGCGTCGACTGTTTTCGCGTGCTCTAGCATTCCTTCGACGTCTTGGAGACCCAGTGCGACGATGACGTCGGCATAGCAGCGCGATTTGTTCATGGCTTGGTAGACCTTGTCTTTCCCTGGAATCATTTGACCAAGCAGGTACTTTGTGTTGCCCCATCTGTTCTCGACTTGCAGCGCAAAGCGCATGTATTCAGTAACGACAGTCTTCCATTGAGAGCGCCACTCGTGTGGTCCGCCTTCTGCATCGGGTCGGAAGCAGCTTGGGTTTTTCTCGGCTTCGGTCGCTATCATGGCGCCGTCGACGCCAAATTCCTCCATGAGCTTGAGGGCTTCAGTCCGAGATGTGACGTCCCCGTTCATGACGCAGGCGACGCCAGCTTCTCTGCAAACGTTGGCAATCATCTTCAGCTGGTCCCGTATTGCTCTCTCCCTCGGCCGCATTGGCGTTGTACGGCAATGCACAGTGAGTCCAGTGATACCCGTCTTGACCAGCCGCGACACGAGCGCTTCTGTCTCGGCCGGTGTGTCGAGGATGCGGATCTTGACCGAGATGCCGATCTCATAGGGCTTGCCAACTTCTTCCACCAGCTTGGTGAGGATATCACAAAGCAGATCTGGTGTCTTGAGCAGTGCAGCGCCCATGCCGCCTGCGGTCGAGAACGGCTTTGGGCAACCCGAGTTCACATCAATGCCCGCAACGTCGGCGGCCACCATCTTGGCGGCCTGAACTGCCAAGTCCGGGTTCGCTGTGCCCATTTGGTAGATGAGCTTGCCCTTCTCCAGCTCTGGATGTATGCGATACAGCACGCTTTCACGGTTTTCGGGGTCCAAGGCGGGGTTCTTGAGCTTGCTTGTCGGCAGGCGCGACCACTCCAGCGTCTGCGTGTGGGGGTTCATGCGGCGAGTAGTGCCAATGATGGCGCGGTCGATGGTTTCGGGGCCCCATACGAGGTCTGCGCCGTACTTGAGGGCGAGCAGGCGCGAGGGCAGTTCCCCCGAGCGCACCATAGGGGCGAGCACCACGGTGCCGCGATAGTCGACGCCATTTTTGGGAATGGGGACGCGTGCGGGCGACGTGGCAGCCATGGCTCGTGTTATCGATTGTCCAAGGGAGCGTAGCATAACATGCCGTGGCGGATGTGGAGGTTTGCAATTAGGTGGGCAATGGTTCAAGAATTGCTAATCGATAACCTCAAATTCTTATGCACGGGCTAGTATTAGTCTAAACAAAGCTAGTGCCGTAGATCTGCCGCGGCTCTCCTGCAACTCGACGGGTTGACTACACCAGGCACAGCTCCCTTTCCCCGACATCCATCCCATCAGCTTCCCCATACATCAACCCATGCACGTATGCGTCTCCCACAAGTCTCCACTTCTCGACTTGGTCTCCTCCACGCTCTGTTCTCCTCACAACATGTACAAGCGGCGTCCCGCCAAGCACGCACACCGCATCACCAAGCTTGACCCCTCGACTCGTGAATCCAAATCTGTCATCCTCTGTCCAGAAAAGCTGTTTGGTCACCAGAGACGACACGCGATCTAGCAAAGGAAGCCTGTAGACGCGTATCAGGAGCATGTGCTCTAATGCCACCACATCATCCACGCTATCGATGTATTTGGCTGCCACACCTCTGGCTTGCTCGAGCATTGTTCGGAGCTCCAGGTACCAATTGACTTCTTCAACATTCCCATCATCGACGCGAAGGATCGCTTTCCAAAAGGCGTTTATCTTGTCCTCGTCGCTGAGCCAAATGTGTTGCTCTGGTGCTAACGTTCTGCTCTTGGATACGTGAGCGTTCGCTGTGTCTAACCACCCCGCAATCTCGCTGATGATCTGCACCATCTTGAATTTCTCCTGTCTTCCAGTACTATCTATAAAAATCAATTCTGGCAATGGATCGAGAACTGCACCTCACTTAATATTTTGGCGTGTAGCATTAGCTCAGTCACATCTTTGCCCAACCTGACCTTCGTTTGTGTACGACTTGCTCGAAAAACCGAACAAGACGACGGGACGAACAAACTCACTGCTACACGGTCATCGGCACTCAGCGCTCCAGAGTGAGAATCTGGCATCTGCGAGGGTAAAGTGCATGAACGTGATGGTGTAAATGCAAGCTCATACCAGTTCCACCAAGTGAGTATGACCTTTGGGTCCAGCGCTGAGAGGAGATGTCGGGCTTGAGGTTGCGGTATGAAGTCAGTATAACTACCCAGCGAACAGGCAAGAAACTGAATTATTGGGGGAAAAAAACGTAATAGAACGCATTAGTGACAGATTTAAGAAAGCGAAAGTAGTGTCAAGATGCCACTTGAGTAGCGTTTCGAAAAGACGGTTGCCTTGAAGAGAGACCTTACCTAAAAAGCGTGTACAGCCTATTCAAATCTCTTATGTGCTCAAGTTTCATATCTCGTGCAGCTGTCATCTCACAGAAGCCCAGCAGACCACGCACCCGGTCCTCGGGGAGCAAACAATGCGTGCCTTGTGTGGCCATTGCGAAACTCACTTCCATGAGCAATAGATCCTCGGCTGCGGTAGAGTTTGGGTTCCCCAGTCGCCGCAACATAGCTCGTCTAATCTGAAAGGCGCCGATTTGCGGATGCCAGATTTGTTTTGAGAGTACTTGATGCTCGCTGGTACGTCTTTTACTTTAGCGAAGGATCCGTATGTCACAGCAGGACTTAAGTTACGGAGGTTGATTTCATTTTGGCTACACAGAATGAGCAAGTCTTTTGCAAGAACCGCTTCTTGCATACTGGCAGTCACAGAGAAGGTTATCAGTCTCTGTCCTTTGTTCGGCCGCAATAGAACTCACATCCAGACCCTGCGGTACCACTGGTTATCAAGCAGATGCTGGACGGCTTCCCATATCGCTGGCTCAAGATTATCAAGGCCTAGGCCAGCCTCAATGTCCTCACGTTATTCATCCTCTTTGGGGAACCTTTCTTTCCCAGCAAGTGCAACCTTGTCCAGCAGCGAAACGGCTTCTGGTATCTCATCTTGGGCGGCTGTGAGCCCCAACCACACCCAGACCATCCTTGCTTGTCGATAGACGCGATTCATCAACGCGGTTTGAATTGCGATTTATTTATTTTCTTGCTGATTGATACAAATAGCATCGATCCATATTGGGATTTGGACGCCTTCGTTCATTCTTCGCGTTGCGAGACATGGCAGCGCAGTGAAGGGGGCCCAACCATTGCGAACTGCGTGAAGGATTCCAATAACGGATATATCTTTCCAGAAGAGGAGATGCAGTGTGAAGCAGCAACAAAGGAATTCGAGCGATGATGTGCGGAGTACGATGGAACGAATAAGCAGGCGCATTCGGGCCCATGCTCTTTTCGGCGAGCCCGCCACACATATACTTGTTGTCACACCTCGTTGCTCAGCTCCATAATAGCAGACTCAGCAAACGATTGAAACCTGTCGCACTACACGAGTCCTGCCTCAACCTTTGAAGTCCGTTGGAAGCAAGCGGATGGCACTAAAAAAGCCCAACAAAACGAAACCTTCTTATTTTCTCTCATTCATAAGATGGTTCATAGCGCTTGCTCTCAATAGCAACTAGCAATCAACTCTGACGCTCCTGCGTATGGAGTGCTCTCTTACCAACACCTCAGATTCATCACAGTGCTTTTTCTTCGTCTATTCCGGCGGCTATTGCAGCACTACTCCACTATCTGTCTAACTCAACTCAGCGAGACTTCACCTTAACACGCCTTACCCCCTTCCCTAGATCACCACTCCTCGACCTACCCTATCACATTTTCACCGACTGCATCATTTTCCGCGCAGTCCACCTCTTACTCGTCTTCATCCACTATTGCAAGTGCCACTGGCGCCAATTAGGTTTCATTGGACACAACCACGCTCCTGAACTGCGCGTATTCCTCCATAGTGATTTGATGCTCAGCTATTTCTGGCTTTATGTGAGAAGAAGGTGGGTGGTGGTGGCAATGAAGTTTTGGGGATGTGGTGGAATATCGGATGATTAAAGAGCAAGGAGCCTGAGCGGGATTGCGCAGCAGCGGACATGGACGTCAAGCCCATCCTGGCTTCAATGTCAAGTATACCGAACTCTCATGCTCGTACAGCGTAGGAAAATAGGTCATGACGACAACTCTCATGGAAAGCATATCGAGCATTGACCTGTGTATCTGTTCCCACTCATCAGCCCTACTCCCACGATGCGTGAAGAGTATGAACATTGGAAATACATACGTGATCTTGTACCTATCACAATCATGGTCCACCTGCGTATATGGCCTGTATTGCACCGGCATAGTCTGACTACGGTGGACCGATGGTGGCTGGTAGAACTGATCTTGAGTCTGTGACGGATTGTCCATGCTCCAACCGCGTTGGAGTGCTGGCATAATGGGTGGCGAAGACGTCATTGGAGGTGGAGGATTATGGTACTGTTGATGGCTGTGTGTACTAGAGATGGACGACTGGTGGCCGCTTAGGATAGATGAAGCGTAGCTATTATTCGTGTAGCCCGGATGTGGTGCGGGATTGGGTGGGGTTTGCGGTGGCTGTGTGGAGTGGTGTGGCGGACACTGCTGTTGTTGCTGCTGTTGGTTGGGGGTGCTCCAGCCTTGTAGTGGCGGCGAGCTCTGCTGAGGCGTGTTACTGTTGTAGTACTGCGTGTGTTGGTGGTACTGCTGTGAGACCGTGAAGTGGTTAAGCTGGAACGGAGGACCGAAGGTCTGTGAAAGTGTAGGACACCAAGGCGGATCGTAGCCTGAGTTCTGTCTTTGAGGTTGCGAGAAAAGTTGCTGAGCCGAGGCAGGTGGAGCATCCTGAGGCTCGTCTGGCGCAGCACTGTCGTCCTCATTGTGTAGCTGCGTTCCTCCCCGCTCGTTAAAAGCTTGTACAGCTTTTAGCTTCGTCTTTA
The DNA here is from genome assembly GCA_001644525.1 of Phaeosphaeriaceae sp. SRC1lsM3a. Lineage (NCBI taxonomy): Eukaryota > Fungi > Ascomycota > Dothideomycetes > Pleosporales > Phaeosphaeriaceae > Phaeosphaeriaceae sp. SRC1lsM3a. Next base: position 18,728 of record KV441731.1, read on the forward strand.
GCCTTACTATCTTCCCCATGACGCGTTAAAGGCAGTGTATGGACCCGAGTGGGGCTTAGACACGCGCGGAATGCAAAACAGACAAGCTGTGGGTTTCAGGGCGACGAATAGGTAGTGCAAGGTATGGAGGGGAGCAGATACACTACGTGGACCGGTCAGATCGGATTGAGGGAGTGCTCTGTTGGCACGAGGCTAGAGGGTAGAATTATATTCTGACCAGCAGGGCCCATGAAGGCAGCGAGCAGGCGCAAGCCCATAATTGTGGCAGACTGTATGAGGCTCTGTGGAAGACGACGTTCAGCTGGTGGCTGCAAATGGCATGATAAGCCTAAATGCGAACCACTCACAAAGCATGCTCAGGCTGCATGAGATGAAGGACCTCGCGCTTCGATCCCTCAACCTTGACCGGTGAAGGCTGAGTATGTTGAGTCTGATTGGTCAACGTGCCGTCCCTCTCATATCCAATGACCACACCGATGGGCGGTTGGACCTAGGCTGAAGCACAGCCATGTAACAAATACGCGTTGGTCACCCTCTGTGAGCAAACGCAAACTCATGAATTCAACATGGCTCATTCACAATCTCCCCCACTTTTGCCGACACACATTGCAGGATTAGGTCTTTCCAATAACGTTGCAATTCAAAATATGGCAGGAACCACAAAATCCGGTACCACGACCAGCGTTCCCGCAGAGCCGGCATACAAAGCTCAAGGATATCAAGCATTCAGTAGATGGATGGCCTCAGACAATGACTTCTTCGTCTTCAGGCGATTCGAGAGCCTAAATGCAAACACAATACTGTGGATGCAATATCGAATATCTGCGCTGGAGCGAAGACTGGAGGAGATCCATAAAGAAGTCGAAGACTCAAAGATCTCAGATAACCTCATGAATTCGAGTTTTAAGTGGGACGAGGAATACGCACAGGAGCGAACAAGAATCATGCACGAACTATCGGGTGTCCTTCTCCAATACAGTAGGTAGAAGATGCAGTATCAAATACAGTCAACTAAGCGCATACAGACCAGTTCATCAATGCCTTTTCCAAGGTGCGAGCTCGACCAAGAGCGGAAAACCGTCAAATCGATAATGTGGTCCATTGGCTCGAGCGAAAAGCAATCACCAAGAACGAAGCTGCATTCATCCAAAAGAAGGGAGATTTGATAACCATAAACTCGCGAAGCCTTCCCCCTTTAGGACAGTGGATCGAGGCCTGCCAACGCTTGCACCTTTGGAAAATGTTCCGAGCGAAATTCGTGCCTGACGTCCACGTAAAATCTGCAATGACAGTATATTCAAGTGACGAGAAGTTCGATAGAGTCACAACAGGCAGTATCATCGTGATAGGACTACTCATGCTCTTGGCGCCGATGTGGTGGTTGGAGTTTACGTCCACAAGCATCGTACGACTGGGGATCATCACGGGATTCGTTTGCGCCTTCATTTCGATCATGTCAATGTCGACTACAAATCGTCCATTCGAAGTAGTAGCGGCAACTGCAGCGTATGCAGCGGTGCTGATGGTCTTCATGCAGATTGGCGGAAAAGACAGTACTGGAGGCCAATAACGTCACATCAGAAACATTGAGTATGAAGAATAGACGATGCCAAGGACGGTGATGATGATTATACGTCAGGTCGATTCGTTATTGGCTTGGGCTTGTTGGGCCCTTCATCTACGACCCAACAATCACCATCCATCTTCACCAAGTTCGAAGAGCCCGTTCTTCTTCTTATCGACCGCCCATCGATCACACCACGCCTTCATCTTCTCCCTGCTCTTCGCGCTCCCAACATTAACGGTGGGAATGATGCGGTCGATTCTCAAAGCACAACAAAACATGGTCAGCTCTCTGAAGCTGCTGTGCTCGCTATACGGCACACCAAAACAACTTGCTCGACTAGTGCTCCCTCGCTGAGGTGTCAGGTCTTTCATGGAGAAAGAGCTTTTCCAGTTCTGCGAGTGAAGCACAGTCTGCACGGCGGGCGATTCTGTGAAACGGCTGTTCGGTGGGCGGTAATTCCATCCTGACGGTCGGAAGCCAACGCAACGCGAATATGTGTCAGCGTAGTCTCGTAAGTAGTCGTCCAGGGTGTCGGCCCGAATCTCGAAGAGTGGAGTCATGTGTACCTGTGCAGCGCGAGGGTCTTTTGTGAGCAGTGCATTGAGCTCCGAATCCTCCAAGGCAGCGCAGATGCGCTGTTTGTTGGGAGGTGCAAAGATTTTGCTTCCTAGAGCTTTAGCGATGCCGACGCATATGCGCTCCTTGCCAATACTGTAGGTTCCTACGACCACAAGCAGGCGTCCACGTGCAGGGCTTCTCGGCTCTTCTGTTGTGTCGGTATTGGAGTCTTTGCGAACGAATTTCACCATCCCCTGTCCTGCTCGCTCCCGCTTCATCTGTTCCCAGCCGTCTGCATCGTCTGCTCTTACTTTATTAAGACTCACACACATGTCTGCGCATGCCTGTATTACTTGGTGTTGAGGCGGGAAGGCATACTTAGGATTGAGATAGGTAGTGTCCAAATAGCAAATGTCGAGCTTCTGCTGTCTATTTTTGCCACTAACAGCATCCAGCACATCAGGTCTCAGTAGCGGGTGCTCAATGTGTGCTTGGCATGCGCGGAAGTCCCCACAGTGCAAGACGCGTTGCAATTTAGGTGTTTTGCCTGTCCCGGTTTCCTTCTCGAACAGGAAGAGAGAACTCCCTGGACAATGGTTTGCTGATATCATGGTAACAAATACTCCTTGTGTGCCAGGCACCTCTGTCTTCTTCTCGAACTCCAGATCGACGACCCACTTCGGGTCCACTCGAAGCTGCTGTCGCACCAGATTGGCCGTGACCTTGCTGCAGTAGATAGGTCCATGTGACCAGGTCGAAGTCAGCCCAATGTAGTGATCGCTGTGGAAGTGGCTCAGAAAGTATGCGTTCTGTCCCTTGACAGCACCATAGCGGAAGGCGTCGACGGCAATGAAGAAGCCTGGCATGATCTTGTAGAAAGGACACGTGCGCTGGTAGGCTGGCTTTCCACGCGCGGCGTTGTTCTCTGCTGCCGCAGATGCCCATGCCGCGTCTTCGGCGTGACCTGCCATGAGCTTCGAGAATGCAGAGGTCGGCCCACTGCTTGGTTTCGCAAGCTGAAAAGGATTGGCTTGGCCTGGTTTCGCTGTTCTCTCGGGGCGCTTGAAAGCTTTGGCATTACTTGTAGTTTTTGGCGTGCCCCCGGTCTCTGTCTTAGGCTTGGGTAGGGGTAGAGGTCTGCCATCCAAGCACGCGTTGACGTGGACAGACACTTCTTGTTCCGTCAAACCGGGAAGACTGCCGTTGCATATTGGACAAGACGGGGCACTTGCATCCACTGATTGTTCGGTATCTGTCGGGGCATCATGGCCAGGAAACATATCGGGAGCGTCGAAGTCGTCGGGATCGCCCTCAAACCCAGCTTCTGCCATCTCCAGCTTCTGTTGTTCTCGCATCCATCTCCTCTCATCATACTCCTCGCCCTCGAGCAGATCGTCGTCTTCGATGCCTTCAAAATCCTCATAGTCGTCGCCACCATATTGTGAGGTCGATTCGGTCTTCAGAAAGGGTGGCGGATGCGCTGCGGGTGGCTCGGATCTACCTAAAGAGAGTGGTTGCTCCATGATCTCAGAAACTGGCGACTCGACTCTCTGCTCTAGCTTTATCGTACCTCGCTTAGTTGCAATATAGCTGACTCCTTCCTCCTCGGATTCTGAGTCGTCCACAAAGGGGCCTGACTTCTTGCGCGGCTTTTGGGCGCTTGGCACAAGGGGCGCAAGCTTTTCGAGGACGGTGCTTTCAACGTCTGCTGGAGGTGGCGGAGAGCATGCTGGCGGTGGTAGAGCAGCTTCTTCTACTGCTTCCTCGCTGAGCTTCCTCCTTTTGACACTGCCAGCGTTCTCATTGAAACGCTCCTCATCGCCTTCCGCGGTGATGACGCCAATGGTGGTTTCGTCGGTCCACACAACGTCGTCTTCGACGTCGTCGAGCGCAAGGGTCGGATTAGAGCCCCTTTCTTGCAAGAATATCCTGTTGTTGATGTCTTCCGCCTTCTTGAAGAATGCCATGATGTTGCCATTGGGCGTGCCCTGCGGCTTCGGCTTGTTCTTCGCATTGTTGGCCGCAGCCTTCTTCGCCCAGTCCGTCCCTACAAGCGTGGTCTGCGTGCCCGTTTTCTTGGCAACAGGCGTTGCAGGGCTCGCTTTCGGTGCGGCCTTCTTCGTGGTGGTTTTCGCGGCCATATTTGTGTTTCTGGCGGAAGAGCGGGGTGGCGAAGGAGGCCGACCCGTCGATGGTGCCAGATGCGATGAATTTGGTAGCTCACGGTTCTCGCGGGGATTTCTGAACATTTGCAGGCGTGGGCTGTCGTCTCATTGCATCAAGCAAGAATTGGTGGGTGGAATTGGGGGATGTGAACGATTCGGCGGAAGGGCCATCGCCTGGTCGCGCCAAGTAATCACGTTATCACGTGCACGACCCATTCCCATCCAAGGCCGCCCCACCAATGAGACAATGAGAACAGTGGTCCGAACGTAACAGACTAGTCGTTTTACATCGTGTCGTATACAAAAGTCATCTTCATTGTCATACTTCATCAAGGTCTTTGCGCAAGCCGCCGGGAAAGGGTAAGCTTCGAATTGACTTGCCATTTGCTCGTTATCGTTGTCTGTATGTGCTAGGGCTTCTTCGTCCGACTCGACCCCACCCATTCACCCATCCATCACTGATTCCCCGTTCCCCTTGCCCCCAGAGCGGTGGTTCCATCAATTACCCTGGTCCTGCTCAATAGTGCGTGTATCTTCTGAAAACTCCGAGGCTTTGTAGCCTCTGAGCAGCCTCCCATCGGCCCAGTCCCATGCCGCCGGGAACCAATCGTCGACTTCTTGAATGCTATCGAGCTCCGCTTGTAGGCCTTTTGCCGTCTCTTCAAATTTGTGCTTTAAACTCTCCGCGTGGGGGTAATATCTATCATATAAATTCATGTAGGTGGGGATAAGCACACGACAGTGAGTTGATGTATCCACCGTGCTAGCGCCTTGCACTGGGATAATTTGACAGGATTAAGGATGCTCTCCTTTGATCTTACATCAAATGTCGTATCAACAAGGACCTTGGATCCATTGACTATGTCGAATCGTGCGGCTGACTAGATTGTGAGCAGGGCTTTCGTTCCGGTCCGGAGTCTGAATACTTTGCACGATTTTGCGGATTCGGAAAATGCCAATGTTGTCGTCGAGGCCCCCCACTATTGGCATCACGTCGCTGACCACTTCTGAAAATACCTTTTCAAGCAGTTCGGGCGGTAGGCTTTCAAACAGGCTGGCGCCCGCTACCGATCGTCATGCTGCTTTCTTGTGCAGGCAATTGCGTACTTGCTCCTCGGAGCACGAGCCCTTCGCGTGATGTTATTAGAAATAACAAAGCCTAGGGGACGAAGTAGGTGACTTGCTATCTGAGCGTATGCCTGGCGCTGTCAGCTATGTAGACAGGCAGCATATTACCTGATGAGAGTCGCACACCTTGAGTTAGTGTGGAGCTAAATATTCTGCAGGTTGTATTGTCCTCGTTATTATGAGGTATCATCAATCTCGCAGAGACCTAGTACTGACAGAATCTCGGGTTGAGACAAAGCAGATAAAAGAAAAAGACGTGAGAGAGCTCGTTATGAAAGTGCTCGCGAGATGTCGCGCCGATGCAATTGCGCGCCATGGGAAAATAGCAACGGAGTGAGAGAAATACGACTCGTTTGCACCCTACGGCACACAATGCATATTCTTGATGATAAGCTCTGTATTGCCTCAAAAAGCTGATTTGAAATAAATTCTTTACACCAAGAACGTATTGTGGGATTTCTGAGTTAGATTTGCAAACGTAGATTATTGCAAGGAATTTACCTAGGTCCTGTGGTAAATTACACAGCTCCATAGTCTTCGCATCTTACTTTCATACAGTCACCTGAAGTAATGCAAGCACGAAACAAGCTTGAAGATAAATGAGTGCATGATTGACATCACTCAAAGTTGAATACGTCGAACGACACATCGGTTACTGTGTTACTAACACCCAAATGTGATGTTGTTAGTAACTTACGAGATCAATTCAACAGATAGTGTGTCTGCGATCTATCCCATCGAATCTAGTTTAGACCTAAACCCGTATAGATTTCTGTTCAAGTCTGAAGTTGCTTCCCGGACGATCTTGATTTGATCACCACATTGTTTCTTCAAATCGATTGTTTCTCCCGCCAACGTCAAAAACGTAGCTAAGCCTCTCGTTGGACGCGCATTATCTCTCCCTGGCCCAAGCAGTCTTTAAGATCCGGTATTGCTTTTACATATCGTAAGTACGTGCTATATTGTTTTATCATCGTTCTCCTCGTCAGGGTAGGTCCCAATTCCGCCACTCATAACCTCGATCTTTGCGCCTCTGCGTCTCCCCACCAGCTCTGGCTTCTTTGGCCAAACCTTTTCCTTTAACGCTTTTTGAATCTCCTTCTTTCTCTTTCTCCTCTCTTGTTTCGTCTGCCTCCCGTGATTGTATGTACCACTCATGCCCTTCGCAAGATAGGACACTGCCGTAGTCGACAGCGCGAGGATAATGATGAAAACGCATGCCACTTCTGTGACAGAAGTAGGTGGCATGTAGTGGGCGATCAGTGTAGGGACAAAGACCGAGATGGCCATGAGAGGGAGTGCGGCGGGCATGCTTTTGTTGTGTGTTGCGAAAAGGTTGAAATGATGTTGGTTGGGGATCGCTTGTGGGTCGTGTGCGACGAAAACGCTTGGGTGACCTTGTCGGCTGATAGTTTGCCAAGTTGAAGTGAGAGAAAGCAGAGTGGATGAAGACAAAAATAAAAGAATTGTGCAAAACATGCCTGACTTGCGAAAGAAAGAGATCACGCATGCGCGAGCTGGACTCTGAAGGTGGGGAAGTGAATGGATCATTTTCTAGGCGCGTGGGTAGTGAATGTTTAGGTAACAATACGAATTGACGTGTTCCTCCAGCTGTCTCCGATACTAGTTTCACACAGGAAGCAATGTTTGATTCTATGTGCTTTCAATGCTTACAGCAATGCTTACAGCGTTTGGATTGGCGCTGTGTTCATGGACATTGCGATCATTAATGTCCAGCGAAAGGTTGTTGATCCCAGATACGATGAGCAGCAACGGTGAAAGCTTGGAGATTCGCTACTTGATATGCTATCGAGGTCGAATGTAGTGGAAACCGAGTTGAGTTGTCAAGCACACATTCATTGCAAGCAAGATGTATGCCGACAGAAACGGTAAATAATCTGACGAAGTAACTCCTTGTACGAACAATGAGCAACAAAGCGCAAAAATTTCTGTTCAATAATGTATATTTAAGACATAATGTCCTAACACTGCTCAGCGCCACATCGCGAAGGCATGTACACGACGATGGATGCACGGCAATTATCGTGAGTCCCCCACAAAGAGCTGAGTCCTTCAAGGAATCCCCAGCTCCACAATAGATGTATCGAGAGCTCAGTCGCGCTGGCAGAGCAAGTGTTGCTACCAGGTATAGTCAGCCCTTCTAATATCTACGTAGCCAACGAACCACATTCAATATCAGCTTTCTAATACTTTCAAGTCTCCAATGACCACGCCATCACAAACGACATCATGTTGCTCAGTCGAGATACAAGCTCACTTGCTGAGGGTGCTTTAGTGACCGATAAGCAAGTGAGCTTGGAAAAATAAGTGGGTTTAGAGTGGGACCAAGTCCGATGACATGATGGTTCGATGGGATTCCACACGCCAATATCAGAACATTGCCGCTCATGTATCGATGGAGAGCGATGTTGGGGACGGTTGTAGCAATGGCATATTGTAGCACATGAACTCTCAAACATGTTGTGCGTAACCTCGGCAGCAAATTCCAAGCTCTCGAAAGACTGGCTATCCTACGCCGGACTGTGCATACACTAGTGTGCATGTATCAGCTGAGCGGCACAATTGTCCTACTCAAGACGGCATAGTGAGTATATGCACGAAGCAGCCGAGCAGCTTGATTGCTCTCATCAGAGACGGTACATTGAGGACAAAACGCCTCCGAACTAGAGCAGTAATTCTAGCGATAAGTCCCACGAGCTGGATGTATTATCCCTATCGATCACGTCACCTCGTCTATTAGCCTTACTAAGGTCAAACCAAGTACTTGGAAGCGACTGCAGATACTAGCCCTCAGAGATGCGTGATCTGCACCAGTTTCACGGCTGCAGCAAGTCGAAGCGAACAGTGCAAGCGAGCACAAGGGGTAGTTGGGATGCGGACGCGAGAACGCTTAGCTGACATGTGCTGGACTATTGACTATTCCCTACCACTGCTGGCCAACCACAAGACGTGAGCAGGTCGGCGGCTAAATCGATAAAACGTGCAAGTCGACGGTAAAAGTTTTTGCATCCTCCTCACCCAGTTGGGACGATCTAATATGGCTTGCAGCGATTAAGCAAGGCAGAGTACCGCCGTTGCAGGTTTTTGTTTGTGCGGTGTGCGACTGTTGAAGTCCGTTTTGGCTTTTCACGTGCGATTAGCCCGGACAGGCAACTGTGACCGGCTGTAATGTTCCTGATCGGCAGCATGGGGAACTGGGTGGCTCGTGCTGGGGTATATCAGGGTAAGATATAGCGTCGATGTACCAATGGCCGTAGATTCGTTTCCGATGCACCGTTGAGGGTCAAACGGTCGCCCAATACTCGTCTTGGAACCGAGGTGCCGAGGGGCTATACCTTTCAGGTACTCGGAATCGATACTTGGTGAAGCTGGGGTATGCTGGGAGTAGCCGAAAGGGGTAGGCGGGAGTGCAAGGTGTAGACCAGGGTCGGAAAATCGTCAACATGATATCGACGTGCTCGTGGTAGCGCTGAACACGGACGCGCTGATCAGTGTGGTGTTGCGTATAGCTGTCGTAGATGGTTGTGTAGTGACGCCGGAGGGCTTCGGGAAACAACCATATGCAGTAATGACGGCATCGGTCAATACTGGAGGATTGCGTGGATTTGTGGAGTTTTCAATATTCTGCCTTGCAATAGCACGATCAAGAGGGGCTATGACTCTGGGTGGCGTGGCTACTCGCATGTTTCAAGCATTTTTCGAAGCACGCCCATTAGGGTGCCGTTTTCCAAGGCGGCGGCGACTCTCTCCTTGTCTCCGAGCTGCTTATTGACCTGCTCGTCCGTACTGTGGGTGCCCTTCTTGATGCGCACGTCCACGCGGAAGCGCGGAGGCAGGGCTTGCTCGAGCCGCACGCGCACGCCCAGGCCAATGACGGTAGCGAGCGAGCAGTGGGTAATGGTCGGGGTGATCTCGACGACAACGGTGCTGATGGACGAAAGCGGCGAGGTGGGTGGGAGGATGTGAATGTCCGGCAGATTGACGACAGCCAGAGAGCCGAGCGAGAGTGGGTGCTCGGGGTCTGAGATGGTGGAGATGAGGTCTGTCATGCACGTGGTCAGCTGCGAGGGCAGGCGCGGCGGGTGAATGAGGCAGGCACGTGAGCGTTAGCATACCATAGATTTCCTGCTCGTCTATGCCCTCAACGGCGCCCTCGTCGTCAGAATCGCTCGCGGACAGGGGCTCGTCAAACGGGTCACTGAGATAGCTGTAGTGCGGAATCAGGCCATCGAACAGGCCCGTGCCGCCGTCGTTGCGGCTCTTCACCTTGCCCTCGCTGCGGCGGGAGGGCAGATCGGAGGGATTCAGGATAGTCGGGTTAGCGTTGTCCTTGTCGTCCATGGCGGCGGCGTGGGCAGTGGTATGGGAGATATTGCCAAGGCGCTGTGAGACAGAGCGCTGAATGAGCGGGTGCTGGTAGATTATGCGTGGGTGTCGTGGTGGCGCATCTACTGTGGTTTTCCCCAGCAAAATGCGCACGTCTTGGCACGATGCCCCTCCCAGTAGCCCACCACTGCCGTCATCGCACCACCGTCGCTCACCCTGGCGCATCAGCGTCGAGTCGTCGACGACGTCTGCGCTGCTCGCCGCCGGCTCCCGGAACAGCTGCCTGACACGCACCACATGCGCTCCTCTGCAGGGCACATTCGCTGTGGGGTTTGCGACCTTCCCGGGTGCTGCTAGCGGCCATGCTGCCATCAGGAACATTCCTGCAAGTCATTCAGTTCGCTACCTGTTACAGCGGTGCACTGAATCGCCCGCCCGTCGACCCTGGCGTCGTTGCACAATCTCGTCAGCCGCCAGCCTGCTGCACTTGGTCGCCGACGTGCGGCTGACGCGGGGTGGTTTTGCTCAGGTAACAGCATGATGCGATGCATACAGCAGACTATCTCCCTCAGTGTACACAGTAGCTGCCTCTGCGTTCACGCCTGCAGCCTGCCGCCGCTCAATCGTCTTAGCCTACAGGGGGGCGCTCCATCGGCACAGGGTACTCTGTGACCGGGCGCCGCCAGGCCCCTCTTGGTACGACGGCTGACAGGTGCTGCCGCGCCTGTGGAAGCATCGAAGCCCGTCCGTGTCTTCTCTGCCTCTTCTACGTTGATCCCTGGCATGACATTGCAATTTTCGCTGCTGCTCGCAACAAAGGACCTGCTCACAGTGGCCAAATGTCCCCCTGTGGACCGCAACGGCGACGCCGATAGCCCCTGCCCAGGGACTCGGTATACCATAGACGCCTTGTGGTTGGTTGGCCGTGCAATCTACCGCAGTGTTCGAGAATTTCGTCATTTCTTCGCAGCGGGAGCAGCCGATCAGATGTCGCTCGCTATCGCCCGCCAGACGCTGTCGCCATCAGAGTAACTCAGCAATCGTGCATGGGCGCATGCAAAGTGATGCACACTTCAACCGCCCGCCCGATGATTTGTTTGATCAGGTACTGGCGCTGTCCGCATGCATTCATACTGCCTCGTCGCCATTGGAAGACAGCCTAGCTGTCGCGTGCGGCCACAAAGGCAGAATGACCCACCAACTCGGGATTCGACAAACGTTCGCAGCCTTAGTCCATAATCCGGTGCTCTGGGGCTCTTATTGATGCTCGTATACGGTTCATGCAGTGCCATGCCCACCGCCTGTGCCAATTACCACTACCACCACCACGAGTCCGCGACGGTCATGCTCACTGCGCGGCGCCATGTGGTGGTCTTTGGAGCTTATGGCCTTATGCACGCTGGCCCTTGGTAGTACGCCTGGAGTCAAAGCTCTGCGTTCGTGGTTCCACGCTACCAGCCTACCAGCGTACGAATGATTTCGCCGAGGCACTTGCCACTGAGCTAGCACACGCACACCGGCTGAGCCAGTACAGACGGCGCAATACGGGCATACTCAACTTCATGCCCAAGCCGTCTGCGCGAGGGACAAGCAACCCGACGTCTACAGATCGACGGGTAAGACAGACGCAGTGTGAGAGATGCTGGCTCGCAGCCTACTAGTCTCCTTGTGCTACGTCAAACTGTATCAGGCTTGCCAGAATGCGAGCATGTGCACCTCAGCAGCTCCTGAGTCTGTCAGGTCGTGCAACGTCTTTCTAGAATGTTTCTACCCCTTTCCTGCGACGGGTGCCTGTCCTAGGAAGTCGCTAGGTCTGTTATATGCTGGGTACGGCATAATAACTCGTCATCTTAGGTGATTGATGCGATGCCTGGAAACAAGATCGACCGTGTCGTTGGCGAGTGTTTCCAGGGACCATGTGCAGATGATTCCAATGTCCTCGGTGCTTTCTTGCATTGACAACCAAGGGACACTTGGAATTACAGCAGACAGGAGAGACCAGGCGGCTGCATATTGAAGCAGGGTTTTGCTAGCATGTTTGACCATTTCCAGCCCTATCAGAGGCAGCGCTTAACACCCGCTTCTCTGAGACGTCTAGCGGGAGGCATCTGTGGCTCAGAAGTTCGCCCAAAGCGCGCCAACCAAGACTCCCGCCACTGTCTTTGTGCAAGACGCGCACCTCTGGCGGGATTTTTTCTGCGCTGCGTGTGCTGAGTGAGAGCGGCGGCCGGTACGACGCAGGGCATCAGCTGTCAGACTATCGCCCCCGCTGCGCTGCTCTATAATAGCAGCAACGATGAGCCGATCGCGAGACGGTAGCATTACAGCATCCACATCCATATCCACTCTCCTGTACGATTCAAGTCGGCCAAGCAGCGACAGCAACCCCCTGCAGCGCAGCACCCGTCACCCCCACAGCTCGCACGGCAGTTTCCTGCGCCTGGCTGCATCTTGAAGGCGGGCGCTCATGCGCTTGGGTCTTTTTACCACGAGCTAGCTCGACAGCTCTTGTTATTCGTGCGTTGCGGCTGTTCGTTCCGCCGCAGCAGCTTGCTCGTCTCGTCTACCCCTCGCACCCTGACCCCTTCATACACACGATCGAGCCAGGACTATCACTCCCTCGACACACCCCCAGTTGATCCATACCGCGACGCCACCGCTGCACGCGGGAGCCACGCTACGAGCCCGCTCCTGTGCGTCTTCATAGACCCCGGCATGCCAGACGTTGTCTCCACCTACCATTCCCATGCGCCCAGATCTGCCACCGCATAATCCATCGTCACCCGGCCCTGCCCTGCTGCTGCGGAGATTTCCTTTTCATTGTAGACCTGTACATTAGCACGTTTGCGGCCATCTTGCATCATCCCGCCGACCTCAGCACACCGTCGACGTTCTTCCGCCCACCTTGCCCACCGAGGATTCTGGACCGCTGCTCGCGCATTGCTGCAATTGGCTGCCCGCCCGACCACCGCACACAACCTCACCATCTAGCGGACAGCCGACGACCCCGCCGCGAATCGCGATCCCAGCGCCCCAACGCCGCGCTACCTCTCCGTGGAGGACGAGCATCAAAGAGCCTTGTAATGCCCACCGAGACAACCGGCCGGCCACTGCTGCCTCAGACGGCGCAAATGCAGAGCTTCACTTTTGCGCCGCCAACCCTGGCACCGCGCGAGAACCAGCGCAGTGAGTCGTCTCAGGTTCCCATTGTGACTGGCAACCAGAACACTAATCATGCTGTGCAGACTATGTCTTTGTGGACGAGCACAACAGACACAAGCGCTTAAAAGGTGCGCAACATACACTCAACCATCTTGCGAACCAGCTGCACAGAATCCGCTAACACGAGACAGTAATGCGAGCGTGTGAGGGCTGCCGCAGACGAAAGATCAAATGTGATGCTGCGACAACGAATGCATGGCCCTGTGCCGCCTGCATCCGGTTGAAGCTCAACTGCGTGCCGCCGACCGTCAATTACGACAAGGACTTCAACGGCTCGCAGACGTTCGAACTTGACTCAAAGTCGCTGGAGTATGCTTCAGATGATCCTTCACCGCACGAGTATCAACCTCATCAGCCAATGGCACATGGCATGCATCACCAGATGGCGCCTTCCATCCCAACACCAGTATCGGCCATGTATCAGACCTCGCCATATGCCAGCCAGCACTCGCAGGAAGCACTCCAGTACCAGCCCATGTCGCAACCGCAGGTCGTGCAGCAGACCATGAGCTACTCTGCTCCTCAAGCGTATTCACAGTCATCGACGCACCCACCTGCAATGACCATGACTCCACCGGAATCAGAGCCAGCCTGGCGTAGCGACTCTGTGTCCAACATCACTGACGCGCTGGGAGAGCTCAAAATCGATCACACAGCAATAGGTGAGCAGGAAGCCGAGGCTCATCGACGGACCTAACGCTAATCACCGCAGCCCCATACATTACTAACATGAAAAAGGCACTGGCAGAAACGCCGGCGCAAGAAGAGTACGAAGTGCAACTGCCGGCGTCAGTTAGCATGGACCATACTGTTCGCGTGCCTCCAGAGATGATGCCCTCCGAGGAGCAAGCATTGCAATATTTCGACTACTTTTTCACCAACGTGCATCCGTATTGTCCCGTCATCAACAAGGCATACTTCTACCAACAATGGCAGAGCGCTCGCGACTCCATCTCCCCACTGATGCTCGAAGCAATCTTTGCTTGCTCGACCTTGATGTTGGGGGACATTGAAGAGGGCAGCAGGTGGTTGGCACTAGCAACAAGTCGGTACTCCTTCAGAAACTTGCAGACGGCATTTGCTGACAAAAAGTAGAACATGAAGAGAGCTTCAAAGATGTGTCTCGTTTAAGCACGATGCAGGCTATGGTCCTTTTGCTGAAGGCGCGGGAGGCTTCCCCTAAACGTGGGTACTTTTGGCGCTCGTGGATGGCCACAGTGAGCCTGGTTGCAATGGCAAAAGATCTAGAGCTGCACGACCATTACGACACACATCGAATGGGCAAGTCTTGTGGATCGAATGCCCATGACTGTATTGCCAAGACCAGGGTTTGGCAGATGTGCTTGGTCTTTGAGGCAATGATTGGAGGTCCCCAAGGTAAGTGTTCTCCTCCTTGTCTGACTTCATTGCTCATCTCGTACCTAGGACGTTATGACTTCAGTGTCGATCCCGATACAGTCGATTACGAAATGCCGAGGCCAATCGCTGGGCAAGATGCAAACGAGTACCAAATCGCACGCCAGTTCGTCCAGTTCACGCGTGTCTGCAAGAACGTGTACATGTCAGCCCTCATGTATGGCAAGCTGCGCAAGAAGACACCTGACTGGGCCACGGATCCTACCTTTACTGCTCACAACGCCGACTTCTCCGTATGGTTGCGAGAGCTGCCAGACGACATGCAAATCGCCTACCCACAGGATGGCTCTGCGCCCTGGATTCCATCTCACATGATTGCGAACATGCATTGCTACCACTTTTTGTCAATCGTCATGCACTTCCGCCCACAATTACACGCCGTATCTGATAACTACGACGGAGTTTGGAAGCAGCATATGATGACCTGTTACTCGGCTGCGAAGACCCTGTGCAAACTTCAAGAGGGCATCTTGAAAACGTACGGCATGCCAGGTCTTCTCTGCATGCTGAGAGGAATCAGCTTTCACATATATGCCGTGCTGACATGCACCATGCTGCACTTGGTAGGTCTAAGGTGCACTTGTTCGTTGTGCTTTGCTGACAAAGTAGGTCGCCATTACCTGCCCGGACCCTGATATTCACGGTGACGCAAGGGATTTCTTTATACGGCACATGCGTATCCTGGAAACGTGTGGTCCATCGTTCCCCATACCTGAGATGCAGCAGCAAGTCAACAGTCTCCGTCAAGCATTCTCGGCCGATATCACCAAGCCTTTCGAGATGAAGCCTACCTTTCCTTTCGGGAGCCCACAGGTTGCATCGCAATCCAGTCCATTGAGTAACCATGGTTCATATCGGTCTCGCCATCCGAGCCAAACTTCGCCATTGGAACAGCCAGGTCAGGTCAACTACCATGCACACCCCATCACCCCACCAATCTCGGCTTCCGACCGGGATGCGAAGGCTGACTCTCCCGTAGCCCAGTCTCTGGTTATGATGGCATCTGGCCAACGTGCGCCAGCGCCATCACATGGTATGCAAATGCAGGAACCCGCACAGTGGAATCCTCAACGAATCTTCGAGTAAGCAGAATTGATCCTTTCATCATCACAGCTACTAATTGAAACAGTCAATGGAATGTGGCCTTTGGTACGCCTCCCCCCAGCGCTACTTCCCAGACATCCCCGCCGCTAAGACCAGGACCTCCAGGCAACAACAACTTCGACATGCGCACACCTCAGGATCCTTCACAGTCCAACTATAATCTGGCGAGCGCGTCCCCGCAATCGGCCGTTATGCCAGGTGCAGCAAGTCAATTGCCACCCTCTACAGGGTATGCTAGCAACAATCCATCCTATGTCACACCCTCTATGTGGCAAGAAGTAGTTGCCAGCTCGTTTCCCGACGGCTTGAAGAGAAGATGGGACCATGGAGGATCCTCCGTACCGGACCAACAAATGTACAAGAGAGCCAGGTGAAGAGGTTATCTGAAGCCTTTAAGACACCTGTTCTAAAATTTGCACCATCCTACCGCACCACGCCTGGATGGTTCGACACTGAGCACACATACACACACACACACTGCAGTCTCTATCCAAGGGATCGAAAAGTAGTGTCGCAGGCATGTGCTACAGGTCCACAAACCAACCATTGGCAATGGACGCGCATTCGATAAAGACGTCCATATGCCCGGAGCCTACGAAGCGAAACCAGAAAGCACGTGGCCTTGGTGAGCCATTGAGCTACTGTATATTACACCGCCTTGCTTTGCAGGGAGCGACGACGGAATGACGCCTATGCAATGTTCGTGGAAACCATCTGGCATGGTTGAAACACCCTGTACTGCTATCCGGTCTACCGCACCGACCTAACAATAATCACTTATTCAACAAGCTATCATCTTTTTGCAGTCTATTCGACTCTCACGTGCCCAATGTCGCTACTTCTCCAGACACTGTGATTGTCTCAACAGAGAATGAATGTAAATTTGCGAACGTCATCCGATACATGATCCCTGCACTTCGAGCTCGCGCGAGCTTCAATGCAAGTGACGCTCAGGCACACCTTCAGGGTCCCAGCAGGGATTGGCGACGAAGCCGCAGTTCATCCGACAGTGTGCCACTAATATGCAATGCAAGGTGCACAGGACTGCAAGCCACCTGTCAATTCCTTGTTCTTGCAACTTGCGAACATGCAGCACGACCCTTCCACCGTTGCCGTGGCATGCACGTGCACATGTACACTATACCCACGTTTTAATCTATTTAACTTTTGCTTTATACCCAGGCGAGCCGTTCCTGTTCATCTGGTCCTCACGTGCGCCTGCCGCCTGTCCGTTAATCTGGAACGACTTGCTCACAAGCAAGATTTGCTTGCTCAGCCCTGACTAATTTGGCCGACTTGGTATCCATCTACAACAAATGTCATTCCAGAACTCGAAACCTCCAACGGCCCGTTTGACGCTAATGTCAACATGGAGCAACGCAGCACGTCATATGTCTGCATTGCATACCTCATTGCTCCTCCACAAACGATCCGCACCTTCCCGCGAGACGACGTTTATGACTCGGACAAGTTCCACAGCAAGCTTCCTAAATCTACGCGGATCTTTCATGCAATCATGCATTCGTCAAACAAGATCGACTAAGCCGGCCATGGCCAAGTCAGACGCCCCCAATCGCCTCCCAATAGTGCCTACATGCGCACAACCATGCCTAGCTCCTATCTCAGCACTGCACATTTTCTTTTGTCCGTCTAAACCTTCCACCCGCAGCGTGTGCTAGCGCCGTGGCCTGCAATATCGACGAGCCGCTGCATCTACGCCATATCGTTAGAAGGAAAATGTCCCGAGGCTTCGACACGTTTTGCATGTGAAATGCCGCACGGGGGAGGACGGCGTGGACGGGTGGCTTGGCGTCATACGGCGCACGTGTGCGCTTAGCGGGTGACAGGAACAAGCATTGCATGCAGCAGCATACACGGTAGCCTGGATTATTGCATGATTTGTTCCCCAGCTCCTGGATTCGAGATACTGTCTGGATGAATCGTAATGAGATACTGTGAGGACACGGTATACCCGCACACATTGTCGGCTAGCTGGTTCCGTCTCATTGTGGCCGCAGATGAAGCGGCATTCATCGAATCGTGCACCGCATCGCATGAACTTTGCTGCACAGCCGTGTATCGCATCAAGTCGAGCGCGTGCCCGCCCTCTCTCGTAACCATGACTTCAAGGATCCAAGGCATCCAATCTCCACTTTCCGACCGATTGAGCGATGCGGTACATCGACGTTCGATGTTGGCGCAACTTTGGGACATCTGAAACATTTATCTTGCAACATCTCATTCTGTCTCAGATTCGGCGACTATTGATAGACATAAGCCTGAGACGAGAACGTTATGTGTCAAACACGTGGATGGCTGGGGTCGAGGATTTATGCATTACTATGTATGGACATGAATGATGATGAGCGGTATTTGCCGGCATGTTTCGAGAGGAGACGTGCACGGGAGAGGTATGTTATGCATAAGGGAGAGACTGAAGAGATCGGAGCCATGTCAGAGGTGGTAGGATAAGGTATAGTCAGTATTTGATAGCACACCTTGTTTCTCTTAGGAGAGCACGAAAGTTGCAAGGTTGCTACCCAGGAAGCGGTAAGACGAAGGTTACACAAGAAGCTTAGTAGGCAACGTACAGAAAGCGTTTCTTGGGCAAAAGAACTCGCCATCACGAGATGTTAAAGCAAAGCTACTCTTGCGACTTTGCTGCATACTTTTTTAAAGGGCCAACCAACATTGAAAGTAAGGAAAGGCCTACACACGAAGTCAAACCGAACCATCATAGAAGCTTTGCGCCAAAGGTAAAATCTGAGTTTTTCTAAGTCGATGCAGTCACATGGCTGACCCTTCTCACATGCGAGCAAAATTGTAGGAGTTCACACAATACCACCTCACCCCTCCACTCGATTCTGCCAAATCCAGATTCTTCTCTCAACCAACACCGAAAAAGTTCCAAACTCGCTCCATAGGTCCCTTCATCTTATCCCACTCTGTATTCCACTTCTCCTCCCATGAACACTTCGACCTCGGCTGTCCCCATTTATGCCAACACCGCCGTCCATTCCACAGCCTGTGCGACCTTTGATACACATAGCCCTCGCCCTCGAGCGTAGCACCATGCTTTTTCAGCAATTCCATTATCTCAGCTTTCTTTGGGCCAGCGGGGGAAGTGGATATGACATATAAGATCTCCCTACATATCAGCAACATCGCGACGGAGGAAAAAGAAACACAAGAGAAGGGTGCCGTACAGGTCTATAATAAAACCACCCCTTATTCGCACAACACCCAACATCCTCAAGTAAGGCTCTGAGCAGCTCGACGTCCCTCACGAGCGCTGCGAGCCCAACTGGGTTCCCGGAGTGGCCGCAGTGCCAGTCTTTGGTCTGAGGAAAGCGTGCGACGAAAGCTTTGAATGTGTCGAGGCGATAGGCCGCGATGTCGTGGGGGTAGCCGAGGCAGTTGTCATGCGTAGGCCATTCTGGATGTGAGTCAACGATGCGATGGAATGCGGCGATGTCGTGTTGTTTGATGGCTTCGGTGATTTGGATTTGGACTTCATTCTCGAGGTCACGGTCCATTGAGTGCGTTGATAGCTAGTAAATAGTGCTGGTCCATTGCCAGGGCATCAGGCTTTTCATACGAGAGCGTCGGAGGAATGGGAAAGTCATTTAAGAAGATTGTGCAAATGTTGCTGTTGCCTATTGTGGCTACGCATGTTAGGCTTAACCTTTGACCAATCAGATATCTTCAAAACTGGCTGCTGTGCCTTTTTGGTGCATATACGAGCATATAGTAGAAGGTTATACTCGTCACAACATGGATTCCAGTTGGCTTTTGTGTGTCTGATGAATTTCGGCATGAGGTTGGTGGCTATGCCTAGCGTGATTGTGGCTGAGTCCGAGGCGGTGCAGCCCTCCAGCCAGCTCTGAAAACTGGAGTTGCAACGCGTCCCATGTATTTGCTATCGACAGGAGATGATCTAATGATTCCGGGAATTAGGGGTGCCGATCTCTTGTCTCAACATTGCAATTCGTTTGGGCATGCAAGTGATTCACGCTCTGCGACTGCTCTGCATGCTTTTCTCAGACTGCACCACTTCGCCATTCTACAATCTGTAGAAGAAGATTCTCTCCAAACGTCTTTGTTTTGTATACGATCTAGTGAGTTTCGCCTGGAAGAAATGGTGCTAGAATAATATGTAATGGGTCTAAGTCTATCTTCCCGATGTCAAACTGCGCACACAGTTATGGTGCATCTGATATTGCTTACATGATGTGTATTTGTTATATAAGATCAAAAGAACAGCTTTCCTTTTAGCCGGAAATGGAAGCTACATTTCACCATAGCCTCGTTTTCTGCACATTACTTCGTAAATCCATCATCCCAAAAGTCTACAACTTCGACTGAACCTTCTCTTCCCTACCCTTTAAGCCAGGATGCTGGGTGATAATCGGCCTCGTAACGGCAAAGAAGGCTGTGCCTCCCGACTTACTCGAGAACTGTGCCTTGGAACCCACGTGGAAGAATGCAAAGTCGCCAGCAACGAGGTGGTGGGTAACACCGGTCGCCTCGTCTAGTACATCAATCTGGCCATTGAGAACATATTTGGTCTCCTCGTAGTCATACGTGGGGATGTTGCGGGTGGGCCCAGGTTGGATGCGGTAGAATCCCGAAGTGAGATAGGACGGAGAGTCCTTGGTTTCTGTGCGGATGCTGCAGGATGTTAGATAATTGCATTGGCTTGGATTCGACTGTGGAGGTGATGATGAGGGCTCTGAATAGAGAGGGTGGCGACATACGAGTGAAAATCTGCAACGATTGCACTTTCGCCCTGAGGGATGGGGATGTGCTCGTGACCTGCACCCTTGATAACCGTGAGAGGGACGTATTTCTGAGACACTATAGTCTTGGTGAGTACGTATAACACGACCAATGCCTATAAAGCTCATCATAGTGCTTACTTACTATTTGTGTCAAGGGAATTTGTCGATTGAGATGCGGTATGAAACGATACGGGAGGTTATTTGCGATTAGACGTGATGGATCAACGAGCAGAGCTTCAAATGTTTTGTTATTTAAGGATGTCCTGAAGTATGCATAGAGATCCGAAGGATCATTGTTAGTAGCTATAATAGGTCTGTTGAGGCATTTGTTACCTTTCTCCTCTCCGCGATAATTGTCCGCATTCGGTAAAGCGTGCCGGACTTCTCAGTGTGGCAATAGTAACGCACTTGTACCCAAGACTTGTATCATACCGCTGCAAGAAGACGTGGCCAAATTCCATGACAACATCTTCAGTGCTATCGTGTGCGTACTTGTGCCGAGTGACCCCACGGAATGGTGACCTCACCTTTAACGCCACTAGCGCCCGAACTGGTCGTCAATTGTATACTTGTCGCTCCTATGTCCAGGCACCTCAAGCCATCACGCATGATCTTGCGGAAGCTTTAGACCGTCGGTGGTGCTGCCAGCTCATATAATTGCCACTTCCCGTCTGTTAACTTGTTCAGCTCAATCTTAAGAACTCGTGTACTCTGGCCCTGTATCAATCGGGCCGCAATGCTTGCACGAACAACTCGTCCATCTTCGAGCTCTGCACAACTAGTCGAAGACGCGGAGTCGTTGGTATAATGGTTCTCCAGGTGTAGTAACTCGTCCCCCACTTTCCAACGAGATGACGGAGAAATGTAGGTTTCCTGAAGGCCGGATACTACGCGTTCAAAGGCCATACAACCAACTTTCTGGACTCCTGATTTATGTCGTGACTCGGCACATCTACTAGGGACCTTATGCGCTCTATAAGCGATACTTCAGGACCTCTTATGGGATCGCTGTTGTGGGCGCATTGGGCGGCGAGCAGGACCTTGCAACTCGGGCGCTTAACGTGTTGCATCTCGAAATTGTAGAAGACCACAACATCGAAACTGTGGTTCACAATTATGACCGCCCCTTTTTTGCTGTCTGTTCGAGAGTAATAGTCGTTCCACGTCGCGCAGATTGAGTGGTCCGCTAGCGTCGAGATCGTGGAGTCAAAGAATACAAGAACACCGCCGACAAAAAGATCCTGCTGGACGTCAACCAAGACCTCCGTCCTTAATACATACGTCTCTCCTGGCTCTTGTCTCATAGATATGGTTCTTGAGATGGCCCTTGTGACCTCATCACTCTTTACAGGCCTCAGGGGGAACGTATGCCTTCCATCGCGCGCAAAATGGCTTTGTTCGTCCTGGTTGATTCGAATTAATGGGAGTACAATTCTTTTTGGGAACATCTCTCGAGTGCTGCACTGTAGGATCGCCATGGCTCGCTGCTGTTAGTCATTTTGGATAATGGGTAATTCGATCCTCAGCCCTTGATTCGTCATTGAGTATGGTGCCGGTAGTCCTAAGTCTGATACAGGCACTCTATCACTGCATCCACGGAACAGAGACGGAGAGGTGGCCAATGGGCCACAAATTTCCGTCTGATGATCTCCAGAGTTTATCTGCCAGGCAAAGAGTGTCTGGTCGTCCGATTGCTTCATGATTTCCTCCTGTTTACGATCAGAATGGTTGACCGATGTCCCTGTCATTGATGTCTCACCTGGAGGCACATAAATGATCGATTTCCTTCCCCGCATAGTCACGACATGTTCACACCAAAGACGCCTAGAAGGCAATATGCCAAATCTTCAATCCTTGTAGTTTCACGATCAGATGCCCATGACATGCGCATAGCGACACTACATTTCTCGACTCCCAAGCCACGTAGTACGCTCTCGCTGATCCTCGTCCTGCGGGGAATCAGACGAAGGAGAGAGGATATGCTCCCTATGAACTGCCATAGGGGTCGTCCAGCCGCGAAAAACTTCATCTCCTCTGGCGCTAAGAGTTCTTGTAGAGTCCAGCCCCTTGTCCACCATTTGCTGTTCTCAATCTCGTTTTCTATAGTGGAGGCCCACAAGGTGCTCGAGGAGTCGTGGAACAATTCATTTTCGCCGTACTTCCACAGATGTACGCTTGAAAGGCAGGCATAGCAAACTGTCGACCTTTGGTACCACTGATACATGGAATTCATAGCTTCTGTGAGTTCCGCGCTCGAAGATTTGTCGATGCAACATCAACCACCCTCACAGAGTTGAAGGAAGCTATGCACCCAAAGCTACGCCTGTATTTTTGCGTTTTCTATTTCTGTATCGTAGAGAGCGTGCTACACAGCCTCCACAAGATGTAACGACGCGTCTCAACCACTTTTAGCTTTGCCAAACCCTCCTTGGCCTTATACGATCGGCAGCAAGCTGCACCACTCGTACACTCTCCCTTCTTTGACTACTTATACGTTGTAGCAGCTGTATTTCAACACTGCAGTAACGTTGGGTTTGTCCTCACTGCACATCTTCTTGAACAAACGAATTCAACGTATGCTCTGCTGGTAGGAGTATGAAGCAGGGCAGCACAATCAGATGGCCTAGTTTCAGGCCAGCTATGAGTGAGTCAATCAACATTCACGTGATCTAGTAAGTCAGTACTGCACTAAGTAATCGTGTGCACCTAGCATTCTGCGCTATACGTTAGAGTAGTTAGTGTGACCTCTCCTTTCTGTGGGCTACTAATACGCTAGAGGCGCGTTTTCAAAGGATAGAAGGCTGCTGGAATAGCTGCAGGCAGCTAAGCCTTCAGGAACACGTTTGGAGTTTCCGAAGCTGTGTTGCTAGCACAACCCTTTGCCCCTGAGGGCAAGCATCCCTTCGCGAATCTGTGTTACCAGCCGACCCTTTACCCCTGGGGGCAACCTAACCCTACGCCAGTAGTACAGTTTGGAGACATAGTATTTCAGAAAGTCAGTGCTTTCCAGAAATATCTATACGTAGTATATCCACGAGCATGAAACTGTATCGATGTTGCGCCTCTATACTCGTCTATTTTAATATCAAGATTTCCTTTCGTCTTGTGCTCGGAACAAATATGAAGCCACACCTAGTAGGACGCTTCGAGTTGTCCTTCCGGCTTATTCGCCCTAAGCCAAGGTAGCGCAGCGCGCCTTGCGGGCTTCTTCCGATCAGCCTTATAATGCTGTCAAGGCGAATTGCGACTAATGCGGGATCGCAGATGACGCAATGTGTAATGTAGTGTAAGAGCGAAAATCGCTTTTGATTCTTGGCGACTAGTTTACTCACGGTTCCATTGACAGCCCCAAATTATCTTGGCTCTATGCCGCATTGGAGTATCTTTAATGACACGGAAACACTGCCTTCGTGATTGAGCTTGCAGTGTTGCGTCAGTTTGTTGATTCGATTGAGTGGTTCTACATAGTCGTGATGGAGCCTAGAAACGCATGTCATAAATAAGAAAATTAACTAACACATCATCAAATCAAGCGAGCGTACATGGTTCTGAAGGTGTTTTGTTCTTTTATTGTCAGAAAGGTGTCAAGTAATTGCTCAAGCTTGCACATTTGTCGTGCTCTAGACCAATTGGCTAAGCGCAGTTCACTCTGCATAGTTTCTAATCCTGTCCGATGATATACAAGGCATGTTCGCGCTGCATCGCCATCGGGCGAGGCAAGATCACAGTCAGCAAGGGGGCTGGTATACATTTTCAGACTTAGTGTACCTCTGGGGCGACAACCGACAGAAGAGAAAGCCTCGCCTTGGCATAAGCCTTCACGCATCGGATGACCAGCCCGTATCAAGTCCAGTGTAATTCTGTCGATGTTCCTTCCACCAACACAACTCTGAAACACGCCCAGACGTATATTACCCGATATTATTAGGCATTCTATGCTGCTCTACATTGGGGACTGCTGGTGGGATGCATTGCAAGGGAGATGAGGGTCGGAAATATGTATAAGAAGACAGCTAGACCATAGTGATAGAGAGTATCCAACTGAATAACACGCATTCGCACAGCTTTTCCATTTATTACAAACAACACTTGGTAATCTTTGGATTTTAGAACCTTCTCAGAGACTGCAATAGCCAAACTCCCGGGTAGCAAATATGGTCGCCTTTCGCAACTGGATTTCAGTCGCTCTTGCAATTAGCGGCGGTACCGTACTGGGTTACTCAGTTCCAGCTACGGTAAGCTCTATTGTCAAGCGAGGTCGAGCCGACATTGTCAAAGAAATTCTCAAGGCTATCGGCGTCTTTACGGACGATACAGTATACACGTGGGTAAGTTTCCCTTTAGTACAACGTTTGCATTGGAGGGTCTATCCTCACTCCTAAAATTTGCTAATCACTCAATTGTAGGATTTCAACAAGTTTCCTCAATATTGCGATCTTTATCTGGAGACTAACAATGGTGGTCACTGTTACGCAACAATAGAGTGTAAAAAAGACGGAAAAAAGTTCTATGAAGAAAAGACTTGGAATGACTGCTCCGTTGGTGGCTCGTCAGCTTTCGACGATCCTCGAATTGGAGCTTGGGGGTAAGTTTACGACTAAATATCACACAGTAAATGAGGACATAAAGATGCTAATCCTAACTCGTGATAGGGTTACATGGCGAACCCGTGACGGGTTCGAGGGCGAAGGACTTACCGAACCCTTGCTCTCTACGTGGGAAATCGACCCCAATAATCTGTTTGGTGGTGGACCGATGAAGGAGTGGGATGTTACTGCCTTGGCAATACAGTATGAGAAAGCAACGCGTTGTGGGAAGGGTATAGCCCCCCTCAAGTGTGATAATGGCCCCTTTATTTGCCGTTTCGTTACAGGAAATGAGAATATCCAGGATTCGCGCAAGAAGAAGTGGAGCTGTGGAATTCCTATCAAAGGAGAGAAATCGCTGGACACGCTAGAGTTACCCAAGCTTAATGGTTAGAGTTAGGCTAAAGATATAAGGCTTCTGTCGCATTATAGGGAACTGGATGATTTGCTTAGGTATAATTTCCTATCGCGTCAGGCGCTCTAGCTAGTATGAAGGAGGAAGTTACAGGATTCAAGTGATTTACATTAGTTTTAGGTGAATACCGCTCTGAATGCTGATCTATGTATTCTATACATTCGTTTTTGCTTTCTTAAGTAGTTCTTAACACAGTTGTTTTCTTAGACTTACTTAGCTTTAATAGATTCTGTACTCTAGATCAATACTAGATTAATATAGCATATATACTATATATACTAAGTTTTAATTACTAAGCTAAGTTTACTTATCTTACTATTTCTAGTATTTACTATAGTTTATATAATAGATATTACTTAAAGCTCTTAAACGAGCCTCAGGTTTCCCGAGATGATAAAAATTCGTCACATTGAAAGTGCATGGGCAGAGACATCTGATTCAGCTTTGGCTGCAACCAAACAAGACATAGGTGGGCAGAGCCGGTGCGAGGCTGGAGTATAGCTGACAATGTCAACTCCAGACTCTGAAGTATAAAATAGCATCATGGAGTACCCAACAACTGTCAGTGCTGTCTATGCACGCGACGATTCGACAAAATGTCTGCCGAATCATACACAATTGGATTTCATCCTAGTGCCCTCCTCTGCATCAGCATCTCTTTGCCTATCAAAGGATCCTCAGGAACTCCGTCTTGCCTTGCGAATCAACCCCAAATTCCACCCATTCCCCATTGATGTCGAGCTGCACGCCTTTGATAATGAAGACTTTTCCCTCGTCCTCAAAATCAATGAACGCTTTTGTGCCACCACCAGCAAAAGCACTCGCGACATATTGGCCGTCATAGTAGTTTCCACCATTGCCCATGATCGGCTTTCTCAAATCTGGTACGCACGACGGTAACATATAGTCGTGATCGCTGATTCCGGTGCTGGCGCGTGCAATGAGGTTGATATCATGAGTTTGGAGCAGTATCAGACGCATGACGCGAGTGAAAAGGTCTTTGAAGGAGAGATCGGTTCCCTAGTATGGCTGAATCCCATATGAGCGTCGGGCGAGACCAAGGCAAGAATATACGTGATCCCGCGCATCGACAGCGTTGAACATGCGGGAGTGATCCAAAATGTCGATCAAGGAGTACCTCCTGAAGCTGGTAAGGCATTCTTTTGTGCAAAGCGTATCAAAGACTTTGCTTCTATAGAATGCATTCGTAGCCATCGGATCCGTGTATTGTCGGCCTGACTCCTGAAGACATTATGATGTGGGACAGAAGATTGGTCAATGTCGTGTACTTGGGCAATTTCGCTTTCAATAATCGATGGTAAATCAGCACTCCAAAGATATGTAAAGATCACTGCGGCTAAATTGTCCCCAGCGGCGTGTGAATTTGCGAAAGATATACCACTCTAGGGTTCGACGAGTACTCTTGGATGACCTCGAATGCATTGCCTTGGGGTATATTCATGCGTACCGAGCTCAGTGCGAAACCTTCCTTGCCTGTAACGCATCACATTCACGCCTCCCAAATTCGTCTGGCTGGCTGCTCATAGCCGTAGTGACGCGTCTACCGCCTATCACCCGTCGCGAAAGGCAGGTATGGCTTCCCACTGTGGTATTCACCTTCATCATCCCCACGAGATTTTGTACGATCGATCCTCCAATGTCCATCCCTCACTTCGCCTTATTCTTCGCCGCCTCGGCCTCTCTCCTCGTCGCATCCTCCAACAAGGCCGTATCCACCGCACCGGATGGTAGATGCACATATCGCACAACCGATCCGCGAATGAACATGTCTTTGGTCGAGCACTACCGACTCGTTAGCCATCAACTTCAAACGAAATCACCTCGCTGCAATCCACTCCCACACCGTTGCGCGTCGCCACAGCCCAGCAAATCCTCTCCTATGGCTCCCATCTATACCCAATATACAACGTAGTTTTGAAGCAACGTACCAAATGCGGCCACCTCATTTCATCCACCGCCTCAGCATTGTCCAGCTTGATGTTCAGGTACTGATCTACGCTCTTGAGCGTCCCGCGGATCTGGACTTCGTTCTTGAGTTCGACGGTGATTTCGTGCTCGACGAGCGTTTTGAAGAAACTAGCCACAGCTCATTAGCACCAATGCAGTATTTACCTTGCACCAGCGATGGCGAGTATATGGCGGCTTATGACGGACCTGAAGAAGAGCATTGTAAGGTATGCGGTATATGGTAGTGCAATCCGGCGAGCGAGATTGGGTGGTCAAAGAAGGTGTCTTGACGCGCGTGTTGTGTGTCTGTAGTGTGCGATGAAGGCGGACATGTAAAGCGTCGTGGAGCTCGACTGCGTTGAGCTTGGGCCGCGTGGGGTTCGCGTGCGCGCCGATCTGCCGCTGTCACGTGGACGCCATCATCACTGCAGGGCTCTCTCACACCAGGTTTCGAACGCACACTTCAATACCAAATGATTCGTCACAGTCAAAAAGCAGGACGACGATTGGTTGAAACTGATTCTTCTCATTTGCTAACAAAGGAAACCTTGTCGCGAAGGTGGTATCAATCAAGTCACATCCAAATCCCCCAAACACCTTGGCTATGCTGCACATCGTTCTCATTCATAACACCGTGTCTCGTAACACAATTACTTCCTCGCATAGCCAGTCAGTGTCCTCCACGCGGCGTTGCTCTGCGCACCCTCCTCGAGCATCTGCACAACGCCCTCCAACAACTTCTCCTCGTCCTTGCCCATCTCCATCTGGAGCTTGAGGAGCCACCTCTCCCACGCCCAACTCCCGACAATGCCGGTGAGCATGGCCGCGTCGATGGTGGTGCCGAAGACGGGGGCAGTCTCAAACTCGACCTCCCCATCGGCGGAGATGGTCTTCTCTTGCTGAGTGGCTTGCGCGCCAACGTTGAGCTCCTCGCGCCAGTTGGCAGCAGTCTTGCCCATGGGAAGAACCATCCAAGAGCGCTGGACGTCCTTGAAGCCAGCCTTGTTGAGTCGGGGCAAGAAGCTCTTGGTGGCTTGTGCATCGTAGCCGCGTGTCTTTAGGTTGAAGCCGAATTCAACGCCCATAGCTTGTGCGTTGCGGCCAGCGTGAATCATGTCTGCATCAAGCAGGTTGTACTCAAACACGCCACCGGGCTTGAGGCATCGGTAGCACTCCTTCAGGCAGAGGTCGTACTCGTCGGCTGAGCGGCCCAGAGGCTTGGAGGTCTTGAGAAGCTCGTAGAGAGTGCGCGCAGAGATGACATCAAAGTGGCCAGAGGGAAAGGGAAGAGTCCACAGATTGGGCACGGTCATGTGCTTGTGGTTGTTCGGGCCAGCAACGTTGCTTGACAGGTTGTTGCCGGCAGTGTAGACAGTGGTGACCTGAGCGTATGGGTAGTCGTACGCAACGTTCCATGCCCAGTCATTGGCGGCAACACCACCAACGTCGAGGATGCGGGGAGCGCTGGTGCGGGTGATGCGTCGGACGGCTGGCTTGCTGAGGAGCTTGCCACCGTTCAGTTGCTTCTGTGCCTGCAACACCCACTGTCCGGGAAGCATCTGGTCAAGAGCCTGACGCTCCATCTGAGCGCGAGCGATCCTCTCCTTCAAGACGGTGGGGTCGTTGACGAAGAACTCGGAAACTGGTCGCGGTGGCGCTGGGCGCTCGGGCTCGCTGAGCTCGAACTTACCCAAAAGCTGGTCACGGTGGGCCAGAGGAGTGCAGCGACGTTGGAGGTGCATGGCCTCGGCACGCGCTTGGCGGTGGATGAAGGTGTCCTTCTTCTGAGATCGAGAACGAAGGTACTCGAGACCTTGCACGTAGGTCATGATTGGCTCAGGCTTGGACTCCTCCTCTGGAGTTTCGGCGGGCTCTTCGGCGAAGGTGACGGTCTTCTTGACCGCAGGCTTGTCAAGGGAATTTCCACGGCTTCGGGTCTCGTTTGAGACGGTAGGCGAGCTGATGTCGCTCATGTCGCGAAGAGCAGCTTGCAGCTCATCCTGCTCCTCCAACCAGCGCCCGGTCATCTCCAGGTTGACGGAAGACAGCTTCTCGAGCTCCGCATTGTAGTTCTCATTGTATTGGAAGATGGTCTTGCTGGGGTTAATCTCCTTGATCTCGACGTTCGCATCAACTGGGCTGAGAACAGTGGGGCGCGCTGTGACTGGGATGTCCTCCTGGCCGTCAAGAGTTGGGCCGGAGAGAGTCGAAGCACGGTTGGGGAGAGATGAGAGTGGTGCTGGCGCAGTGTTGCGTCGGCCCTCCCACGGTACGCCGTAGAAGTTTTCTGCTGTGGAGGTGTTTGGGACAGACTCATCCTGCTTTGGAATGCTCCAGGTGTGGCGAGCAGTCGATTGGAGCGAGGAAAAGAAACCACCGGGAGATGGAACAGAGAGCGCTGAGATGGGAGTGCTCTCGCCAGAGTCAGTGCCGGATGATGCGGGAATGGTTAGGCCAAGCGATGGGCGTGAAACTTGCTGCATCTCACCCCTCATCTCAGTAACTGGGAAGGTCGGCTGCTCGATCTGCTCAACTGATGGCGAGTTGCCGAGATGCTGAAGGGTCTCCATAGCTTGCATGTCGAGCTGAACGGGTCCCCAAGAGTCGACGCTTGACAATGAACCCCGCCTTTGCTGCATGATTGGCGTAGCTGGGCAGCTCAACTTGTCCATCTCCTCTGAGGTCAAGCTACCATCCAGAGAGGGTGCAGCCGAGTGCGCCGGTACCTGCAGGTTGTGGGAGTCAATCATGTCCAGAACTTGGCGTGACGGTGTCAGCATGTGCGACGGGGTCATTGGGACCGCGGTGTTGGCGCTCTTGAGCTTCTCAATGGTTGGCCAGGCTGAGGGCGATGGAATGACAATGGATGGGTACCGCGAACGCTTGGGTTGGCCAGCAAGCTTCCTGACAGAGGTTGAAGCATGGAGCGGAACCTCGGCTTCATCATCAGTGATGTCGTACAGGGAGTCGAAATCGCTATCAGCTCGGCTCATGCGGCTAGCCTGGGGATATGTAGCGAACTGAGAAGGGAAGCGTGGTGATGCCTGGGGTGTCATGTCGAAGAGGCGGGCCTTGGGTGTAGGAAAGTCGTCGCCGTCGCGTGGTGAGACGGCACTTGGGAGGTATGTCGAGGAAGGTGAGTAAGAAGCCGCAAAGTAGTATGTGGCGATGGTGGAGTCGTCGTCAACGACATTTAGTGCTTGTCTCTGGTCCAGCGGAGACACATATTGAGAGTTGTCCATAGTGCCAAGGGTAGCAGGGTTGTACACTGCAGGTTGAAGGATCTCAGGCATGATGGTATATTGGGCTGAGGTGAGCTCCGCCTCGTGCTATTATTACTAAAGGTACTTTCGGGGCTGACTGGGGTCTGGCGAGGTGGGGGTATCCAAATACAATCGCACAGGGTACCGAGTTTGTCGACGCGAGATTAGATGGGTACAACCCTAAAAACGCTGATCAACAGCGTATTGTAAAGATAGAATGCTCCGATCAACGAAGACTTGTATTAGAAAAGGCGACCCGAAGGGATGTTAGAAGTGAATGGAGAGGAAGAGTCCGGCGCGAGCGGCACAGCACGAGTATATATCGCGCGCAGACGCCCATCATTCGATTCGCCTGGGCTAGCACGACGGTGGCGCCTGTCCAAGGCTGCGTTGCCAGCTGTTCGTCCATTCGCACAGAGACGTTAGTGGAGGCAGAGGCAGCAGAGCGGTTCAAGAGTGGCCACGACATGCCGACCGCACCACGCACGCCGTGGTTGGCCAGCTCGAGTACATGGAAAACAGGGTTGTTTCGACGCGCTGCTCGCATTGGGGTTAAGTCGCGTTGTGCATCGGGCCATGGTTGGGTGTTTTCATGTAAGCGCCGGGCTGTGTTATTTTGGGCGCCTCAGTGGTGCGCTGCGAGCCAATCAATGGGCGGCATCGCATTGCACGGCATACTCGCCCAACAGTGCATCGACAGACTCGAACATGTCTTCCAAAGCGGGTTCTGTGCTCTTTGCGGCGTCCTTGAGGCTGGGCACATGGCTTCTGGGGATCATCCCAAGCCACGCGGTATGGGAGCATCCGCACCACGCCGCAGCGTTGCCGATGGTTCATGCAGCCGTGTGGAGAGGTACAGCTCTGCCATTTTGAGCGAGGCATTGTTGCCATGTAGAGATGGGGCGGTGAAACATGATCAATGCAGACATGTTTGAATCGAAACATGAGATGGAGGAATGAGGCAGCTGAACAGAGTCCGCATAACGACGCTGTGACGTTCTAGCCGAGCATGGGCCATGGCGGGGCAGGCGTCTCGCTCTTGCCCTCAACACCACACGCACATCGTGATAGCAGTCACACATCAATTTCCACTGTCACCGCTTGTCCTGCCATTGGCGCCGTACTGCACCACGTCCACAACCGAGACCCTCCCGCACCCGCCATGTCACCCCCCGCCATCATCGCGCCATCCATCCTGTCGGCGGACTTTGGAGCGCTAGGCAAGGCGTGCTCAGACACTATCAGCCAGGGCGCCGACTGGCTTCATGTATTGACATCCCTTCTGAAAAGCGACACGTGACTCATGCCTCCAGGTCGACATCATGGACGGCCACTTCGTGCCAAACATGACGTTTGGAGCACCCGTCGTTACCAAGATCAGGCCACACGTAGACCGTCCCACCAATGCTCATGGTAAAGGAACTTTTGACTGCCACATGATGATCGCAGAGCCTAAGAGGTGGGTGCGCGACTTCAAGAAAGCGGGCTGCGATCTCTACTGCTTCCATTATGAGGCCGCCATATCTTCCACCGCCGCCGACAGTCCCGAGGGCAAGTCGGATCAGAAGACTTCGCCCAAGGAATTGATCAGGTTCATTCACAGCGAAGGTATGCAGGCCGGTATCGCTATCAAGCCGAGCACACCGGTCGATGTGCTTTGGGATATCCTCGACAGCTCCGTCAAGGAGGAAGTGCCGGATGTAAGTGCATCTCTCATTCACTTTCAGTGCCATCACAATCGATAGCGCATACGAGTTTCGAGCGCACTGAAGTGGCAAGGAAGCGTCGAAACAGGTTTGGTTCCGCGAGGCTGCTAGGGCTGAACCCACCCGGCGCGTCGCTGTGGCAGCGCTTAAGCACGCGAGCTGTTACAATGTCGTAGACCTGTCAAGGCCAGTCTTCGCGCCCGTTTCGAGAAGCTTGCCACATGTTGTCCAATCGGCGAGGCCTTTGTTGGCTGTTTGCTCGATAACGCTCGCAATCTGGACGCGAACATCTACTCGCCTCGACTCGACGGTCGCTCCCGCAGGATCGATAGACTCATCGCTCGCCTCTGTAGTCGCCAATTGATGTCACATGAGTAATGCGACATGACGCTAACCTCTACAGATGGTTCTAGTAATGACTGTGGAGCCTGGCTTTGGCGGCCAGTCCTTCATGGCATCAGAGCTGCCCAAGGTCTCGGCGCTACGGAAGAAGTACCCCGAGATGCACATCGAGGTCGACGGCGGACTGTCGGAGAAGACCATCGACCAAGCTGCAGATGCAGGCGCCAATGTCATCGTCGCAGGTAGCGCTGTGTTTGGAGCTGCCGACCCGGGCGAGGTCATCAAGAAGCTCAGGGAAGCTGTCGAAAGCAGGAGAGGAAAGCTATGAAAAGGTCGCTACACCGAATGCATGCCATCCCGCCGATGCAAGTGGCTATGATTACACGTGCGAACGCGTTGGCGTGAGAGCGGGCATCACAACAATCTTTGTACATAAAATAGCTCACTCATGATCAAAAGAGGAAATCCAACATGTCCGGATCGAGATGGTACCTGCAGGACTGCTGACATGCATTGTTGCGATGTTGCACAACCTCGCCGGCTAAATGCCAAAGATACTGACTACGCTCACGCCTGACGAGATCTCCGCACGTGCTGATTATCGGCAGATAAGAATGGCGGGGCGTCCTGGATTGAAGCGAGGCATCCCGCTTGAGTTTCTTCCAGGGGTTGGTGGTAGCTCAAGTGAGCGATGAGCAGGCGGGTAACGCTAATGTCCTAAACATAACGCTGTATCCATTAATATTGTCGATCATAGCAGTGTCATAGTATGTAAGATATGCTTCTTAGCTGGACACTAATTTAGAGACAACGTTGGCAATGGGGCTACTGGCAGATTCCAGGCGATTGAGGGGACTACACCAGATGATCTGACCAAGAATATTTTGCGGGCCCGTTCTCCGCGGCACAACTACTCCAGAAGTCACAGTGCCTGAAAATAACCTTTCATGTTGCTTCGGGGGTCATGAGCACTGTTCGCTGGAGTCGTGAGCCCGATCTGGCAAGAAATTGCTTGTTTGTGAACGATCAAAGGCAGGTCTTCATTCACCACCTATGCCTACGTTTGGGTGGTACAGACATTATCTGACAGAAGCAAACCGAAAACAATAATGGATAGAGCGAGACGTCCTCGCACATTTAGGCCCACTGCAATCATACCAACACTCCATTATCTACAATGACTATACTTGCAACTCTTGCAGACTTTGTTGCCGAGCTCGCCAATTCCACTGCGAGCGGCGATGCCACCCACAACATGCAGCCTCTCGAGCCGCCAAAATTCTCGTTCACTCCATTCATCTCACTCATCATCTTGCGTCTCTTCCCCCATGAGTTCCTGGTCACCGTGGACTACAAATTAGACGTCGACACTCAAAGGGACAACCAAAAACCTCGCAACTATCGGCCTTGTCCCTTTGCCTTGGTCATTGCTGCTTGTTTCGCCGTTCTTTGCGCCGTGGCTCAATACTCTCAAGCTTATTGGAATCTGGGGTAGCGCGCTATTCTTGGTCATCAGGTACCCTGTGTGCTGGGTAAGGGCTAGGTATCAGGCAATGGGAAGAGAATTCTTGCGAAAACGGCGACAGTATGCTCGGCTTCCGCAACGAGCAACGATCACAAGAAAGGATAGTGGAAGTTATTGCTCGGCCGGAGAGAGAAGTACGCGGTAGTGGTGATTGGAGACCAGTGGAGGAGGGGAAGGGCAGCTGCGATAATCATGGTGCATTGAAAGGCAAGCTTTTGCTAGTTAGTGGAGAACGTAAAAAGTCGATAGGGTGCATACGACCAACTTGTGTCATTGGTTATGCGAAGATCCGGACAATAAGTTTACACTACGAGCTGAAACCGCTATGCAACTTTAGACCTCTTTCGCCAAAGTCGTTATGTATCCGTTATGATGTGAATGTGATGACCAATACGAAGTCCCTCATTGCCACAAACAGACAAACATGCTGATGAGGAAGCTGCACCTCTGAACATGGTGCGTCGATAAAACCTTGTTTTCCCGTTCCATTGTGCTTTAGTTGACAAGCTTGGTCCGTTTATAATGCTTCTTACGGCAAGCATAAACTTTGCATTGTCGCTCTACGTGATTGCGCTTTCAGTGAAATGGTAACGGCATTTTGGCAGACTCATGCCTCGTGGAGGTGGTGATATTTATTGAAGTCAAGGTTCTCTGCGATCTTTTCCCTTCCTCATTATAAAACAGTATCACTGGGTAACTCGCTATCGCTGACTTCTTGTGACGTACCACGGATTACTTCATTTTATCATCGATCCTAACATGGACGCTTCCAATATCTGCATACCACTACCAAAGTTACAACCATTCGTGGCGATCAGCCTGTCTCTGTACGTTCCTATGTTTTTGATGTGCCTGAGGGTCGTCGAGAATATCTTAAAGACGGGCCACCCCTGTATAAAGAAAGACGAGAGGCGACTTTTGTGTTCTGTGCTTGAACGCCATCAAGACCGCACAAGTGTCAGCCTAGACCAAAACACGAAATACTTCAATAGGAGAGCCAATTCAATCGAGCATGTGCAGGGATAGCCGTTGCCTGTGATGCACTATTTCTGTACAATCCTTGGTGCCGGGCAGCCCACGACACGATCCAAACAGACAACGCCCGAATCCTTTCCCAGCATCCAGAGACGTCTTGCATCACCTCATGGAGGAGATGATGCCCGCCGCAGATGAGTATGAGGCACAGACGTTCAACGTGGACGAAGGTGGATGGCAAGTTTTGGAGATGTTGACCAGGGCAGCAGATAATGACCTATGAAGAATGAATGTATGTAAGTATGGACATTGAAGAATTGTGAGACATATGTCGTATCAACCCACCGCCGCGATCCAGATTGGAAACCTCGAACTGTCAAGGGGCAGCGCAAGTTGTAAATCTGGATTATACATCCTGCCCAGCATTCACCGCATCGCTACCTAGGAGCTAGGACTGGGCCATGCACTCTAGGGAGCATCACCAAGAAAGCTACGTTTGTAGATATGTAAAAGTCTCCAATCTATTATCACTCAATAGAATTCACTCAAAGAGCTCTTGAGGCATTATAGCGCTTGCCATTAGAATTCATGTGTTGATTCTTTTGCAACAATAGAGACAATTCTAGTAGAACAGATCGTGCAGTGTATCACCGAAAACGAGCTCCTTCGTAGGCAAGAATTGCAATATGGTTCTTATGTGTGAATAGGTTCCGGCGCTTAACAATGTGGGTGCAGTATCTGATTGGGCCATGTTGAGATCAATCTACAACGTTCATATAGACAGCCCCTATCCGTGCGTCCGAAAGTGCCGAGCATGCAGTATACTACCGGCATTTTGCGATAGTGCGCGTGACGACCACCAAGATATTGTATATCAGACCAAACATCGTGCACCTTTCGATAGTCGTTCCCATCGTTCACTGACTTCCATAACGTAAGGATCAAAGATGCATCTCCTTACTCCTCTTCTCGTTCTTGCTGGTACGGCGCAAGCGCACTGTATGTTTTCTCCTCCGTCTTTCTGATTTATCTAAATGCATACAGACCGCTTTTCCAAGATCATCGTGAATGGCACTCCGGAAGCCAGAGAGTGGATCGCAGTTCGCCAGACGAAGAATTATCAGTCCAACTCCGGCGTGACCTCTGTGACCTCACCAGACATGCGATGCTTCCAGAACCGCGCAGGGACTGGTACGGCGAGCATTGCAGCTGGTGATGAGCTGGGCTTTGTGGCAGAGACGCAGATTACGCACTTTGGCCCTGTCCAATTTTATATGGCCAAAGTGCCTGACGGTGCGGATATTAACACGTGGGATCCGGCTGGAAATGTATGGTTCAAGGCAGCGAGTATCAGCGCGAAGGGGAGTCCGCTTACAAGTGGACCTGAGACGTGGCCAGCTTATCGTACGCCTTTACACTCATGTCGCAGCCCCACTGCTAACACTCCCTGCAGAGCAATCAAAGGTCTTCTTCACGATTCCAAAGAACACACCTTCTGGCAAGTACTTGGTGCGGATCGAATCGATCGCGCTGCATCAGGCGCAGAGCGTCGGAGGCGCGCAAATGTATCTGTCTTGTGCTCAGGTTGAGGTCACGGGCGGCGGAAGTGGGAAGCCTGGCCCATTAGTAGCCTTCCCTGGCGCATACAATGCGAACGATGCTGGATTGAGGTGGAGCTACTACCCGATCGCGACCAGCTACACTGCTCCGGGGCCGAAGGTATGGGATGGTAATTGAGGGCCATCGTCGAGCCGGAACACGAATGTCACAACTCTACCAGAAGTACTGCGACGTATGCTGATCACGCTTATTTCAAGTGAGAATTGTTCAAATTACAGCAGAGCTATTTGCTAGACTTCTATCTGCCTTGACTTGAATGCCGGTTGTCTCTTGTTAGAAGAGTTGTTAGAGTTCAGCCGGCATGTGTGACTCGTCGCCACAAAGCAGCTACGTCGTACCCTGTCTTCAATACGCTTTTATTACTTCTTTATAACTCTTAGCCCTTGCATCGATCGTACCATTTGCCTTTTGTCTTCGTGGAACGTCGGATTGTAGGCCGATCCGTACCCTCACTTGACAATCTTGTCCTTGTACTTGCCATTCGCGAACTTCTCATGCAGTGAGACGAGGCAGACATGGAGGATATATAGTTGAACATCTCCAAGGAGTTGATAGTCGTTGGGTTCGTCGAGAATTTATCTGGTACGGCAGAGACGGTGTTGCTGTTATACCATGTGTCGGGCCTTCTTCCAGATCTTATCGTCTTCCCACTTTCGGCAGGCAAAAGAAACCTCAGATCCCAATGCCGCGACGACAGTCGCGATAAGTCCAAGTAGTGTGCCTAGTCGAGCGAAGCCAAAGCAGCTGAAAGCTGCAAATCCGAATACCATCGAGAGGTACACGCTTCGGAAGAACAGTAGGAACAAGCCGTCCGGACTGGTAGACATCTGACATGTTACGTGAGATAGGTTTGAGCTCGGAGATATTGATGAGTATGTCGACCTGGTTGTATCATTGATCGAGGTGTCGTGCAGATGGTCAAACGAAGGCGCGCGACAACTTTTGGCGAGTGTAGGTTGTAAGGTGAAGGAACAAACTGCGATCATCACATCTGGCCATGCTACGTCATATCTTTCACTTTCACTGGGCTGAAGCTCGTATTTATCTCAACACGAAGTCGTGTTCAGCTCAAGTGCTGCATGTCGTGTCAGATCCACGTGACGTGGCGTTCAGCTCGTACTCCCAACCTCTTAAGCTCGTGCATTTCAGCTTTCGACGCGTAAGCCGATCCACAACGATATCCAATCGATATCTGTCTCGATTCCAACAACATCGATTTGTGTGCAGGAATACGGTATTGAAGAGATATATTATTAGGCTTCATATCGCGATTCTAATAATGATCACCTTTTCGGAAAGTCTCCAAATCACTTGTTTTGGGAGATTTAGAACGACTAGATCTCATTCTAGCCAAGTTCATATGTTTTTTCCATACACTTTTCGTGCACTCAATGATGCTTCTCGAAAGCTCAGCCCTGAAACTTGCATGTGCATACCACTCGATATGTCGGGCAGAGAGGCAAAATTTCGTCGCGGTTTTACGACTGCTACAATCCTGCAGTTACAGTAAAGGCCTTGATGCCAAGAATGACATTTCATAGGGCCGTCACATCGCTGCTTACAGGATTATCTTGCTATAAACGCTATTTGCTCATGATCTGGAGTCTTACAATATCTCCACGTGCCGCGATGAATATGCAGCCCCCATCATCGAGACTGTAGGTCTTTTCATCATGAAGCTCTTCAGCATCAACGAGAGGACGTTTTCTGTCCGTCTCGTATGCACCAGAATCATTGAGCCACTCGAAGCAATATGTAAGTTCTTTCCCTACGCCTAGATCTTCAGAAGATATAAGTTGCGTTGGACCTTCAATGTACAACCGTAAGCTCTTTGTCTGGAGGACACTATTGCCCTTCAAATGAGTTGGATCTCGTCCCTTGATCAAGTCGAGTTCGCCAACAATTGGAAGGAGCTGTGTATTGTAAGTTGCACATGCGATCTGGCTCCCGATATCATCCTCCGCAATGACTGTCTCCAATGCAAGTACTTTACGGTCGGCGTCGGTCTGCTCGTCGAGTTCGTTCCGAGAACGTTTTTCATTCGAAGACTCTTCAGAAAGGCTAGAAATAACTTCGAACTTCTCTCCAGTCAAGTGCGTAGTTTGCGGTGGCTTTATCATAGTACCAACTTCTCTTCTCGTCTTGTGCTTCCCAGCAACGTCTTGCGTGTCGCCAAAAGCGCAAATCGTTGTTTCCGAGTGCGGTAATGTGAGTAGGGTGCTCTCATTTGGATCTGGATATACTGTCCTTTGGCCCCTCGAGAGCAAAGTTCCCATGCTCGCGGTAATTTTACTGGCCAACAGCTGGTTGAAGCGGTGTTCCAACTCGGCGAAACCAGGAAGGTAAGGTAGTCGCCATCCTGGGTACAAGCGGCCGTGGGTACGAGCAGTATGCATCCTGCTGTGCATGAATATGAAGGCGTTACAAAGAAAACAAGCGTCTTTGCTTGATGCTATCACACGCGGTGGGAGCTGTGTGGGATGCAACTCGAGATAATAGACGATCTGAATCTCTGCATGAATTTTGGATTCTCTTAAAGTTCTTTCAACTTGGCTGGTAAACTGTTCCTTTATATCGGTGTTTGCAGTTCCAATCAGAGCCTGACATCTTTTTGCTTCTCCTTTACTGGTGCGTTCATATAGTCGCCGAACAAATGATCCCAATTCCTGGGTCGCTAGAGGTTCTGGTGGTCGCGTAAATGCTTCTCTAGGCAGGTCGACGGCAGTAACTCGCAAGTTGCGAATGCACGTATTCTTTTTCAAAATGCGGTACAGACAGCTTGCTATCTCGCGGTACCTCGCAATTTTGTTGATGGTATTGACGAGACTCCTCCGCGTGGATGGATCCATTTCACGTGTGGTCAGAACATTGAAGAGTCTGTTGCATCCACTGCACGGTGCAGATGGTAGAACGACTGAACTAGCTCCGTCAGTCGATCATGAGTCTGGTGCTTGTTCCACATATCAGCTGTCCTTTTCACGACCTTTACTTTCATGGCGAAAAGGTCCCGTTCTCGACGCCACCGCTCTGACATGTCTCTTCTAGAACGGTTCAGGATATTAACCGCATTCACAAGCATCTCTTGGATGGCCTGCTTAGGTGCTTTCCACTTCGTCCTTGACAGCCTTAGCCTCAGTAGGATTCGCCGTGAGCACGTGGAAACAATGGCATCAAAAATGGCATCCTCAACACATTGTCGTTCGTGGTTTTCTAGACTGGTGGCAGAAAGAGCCGCAAAGATAGTCTCAAGGGCAGAAATGATTCGTTGCAAGCTTTGTCGTTGATCGATTCCATTGCCGCTATTGGTAGCAAGCAGAATGTTCAAGGAAGACGTGGCTGGCTGCTGCTCAATGCATAATGCTGGAATATGATTCACGTCATGCGAGTCATTTGATAGATACGCAAACGACTCTGCGAGTAGCCGCTCTTCTTCGAACGAAACAATGTAGCCGTCGGCGCAATGTTTGGATAACTCGAGCTTGTTGCGCTGAGGCAGGCTGGGTACAGAGTGGAGTAGATGCAGCAATGCTATACTTTCTGCGCAGAGGATCGCTGAGTTGTGTTCGGACCTGGGAGCCATAATGTGTCTCGCGTTCTGTGCCCGATGATGAATCTTCTGTCACTCTATGACGCACGTGTTCAGCCTTGTTCTTCAGCACTCGCCTTTGAGTACTGCATACCTGCACAAAGTGCGACCAACTTTTATGAAAACCTTACGTGTTTCTGAGGGATTCTCGGCTAAGTTTGCAGTCGGAGCAGTTTGGGTTGCTGCTGAAGTGTGTTACAGGAGGCGTGAGAGAAGACCAATTCGACAGGTACTTCAGGCGAATGGCAGTATCATCACAAGTGACTGTGGTTGTCACTTAGCAGTGAGTCATCTCGAATGGTGCTTTTCCAGCATGCCTATTTCTTTCATAAGAGTGGCGCGTCAGGTGGAGTGTAGGAAGAGTAAGTACGTAGACATTGGGATGATGTCTTATCTCGAGAGCAACAATGATAGGCGAGCCAGCTTGGAGGGGCAGGTTACATTGCATTGCTCCTCGTGTAGCCAACCACGCTCAAGCTGAGCACTACCAAAATCGTTATCGCCTCATACTAGAACTCACTCATAAGTTTCCACTCGAGCTTATAGAGAGCGAAAAGTATGGGCCGGGCAAAGGAAACTGAGCTCATCGGATGAAAGATGATGGGTTTGGGGCCCTCGGACCACAATGGTGGAACTCACAAAAATGCTCGATAAATGCTATATCATCCATGGTCTTCGAAACTACCAATTTGCAGAGCACAGCTCTTATTTAAGTCTCGGCGCTTTCTTCTCTCGCTCTGCCGAAATCGCTTCAACCCAGCCAATCTCAGGAACAACCTTACCCGGACCCATAACCCACCTACGAACAAACTCAAGTCGTCATGTTCAACCGCTTTATATTACACGCTAGAATGTGCACACGGATCTTGCAATGTATGTTGCCCTTACCGTTCATCCTCGCCTCTCTCGTCTACAATTTCGATCGTGTCACTTCTGTTATCGGTCGCGAAGGCGGTAAAATTTTCTTTGAAGAGCTTCGCTGCGCTATTTTTGCTGCGCTATTCTCGCTGCTCTGCTCTGTTTGCTCGCCTTGATCTTGCTCACGGATACTTATATCTGGCCTTTGGACTACCCAGCTGGAAAGGAACTTGATTGGGAATAGATACAGACCATCAGTGGGATGGCGCTTCCGAGGAAGAGGGAAAAATTGCTGAAAATGTAGGAAGGGGAGTGGTCGATGTGGTTGAGCTAGGCGGTTGAGCAACGCATTTCTTGGAACCTCAAACGACAATCGTGATCTACCAAAAATCATGATAAATTACCAGATAATTCGAAGTCTAGCTACAACATGAGTACCAGCTATATGCCAGACATTCCCCTAAGTCCCCCCGAGGTCCCCCATCCTCCGCAAGCCGCACCTGCCTGCTACACTGACCGCCTATCATACTCTGGCCGCCTCACATCTGCCCTCGGAAGCTGAGACCACGACGTTCTTCTATAAGAGCTTCGCCGCTCACTGCTCAATTGTCTATATTCTAGTTCGGAGTAGTTTTGCTCATGATGGTTTATATTTGCGTCTTCCATCACCTGTCATGAAAGGACCTAGATTGGGTGCTCAGACGTCGTGGAGTGCCGAGAACGCGGAAAGAGTTGGCTATAAAGCTAAACAAAGGTTCAAGCTGTAGAGGTTTATCTTGAAGATCGGCATCCTTCCGGGAGAGTGGCCACGCAGATTGCTTCGAGGACCTGCACAAGGTCAGTATTGTAACGTCAAGTCAGGCTCGTGATTTACTTGATGAAGGTAGGATCGTTGCCACCTACAGACCACGTTGACCGTCTTGCCGTATTACCGCCATCACCAACAAGATTGAAGCAAGCATCGTCTTGATCAAATTCAGGAAGAGCACTGAGCGAATCTGCATACGTTCTCGAATTAATCTACCGTCAACTAATTCCCGACGCGGAGTCACTCAACATCAAC
Source organism: Phaeosphaeriaceae sp. SRC1lsM3a (assembly GCA_001644525.1). NCBI lineage: Eukaryota > Fungi > Ascomycota > Dothideomycetes > Pleosporales > Phaeosphaeriaceae > Phaeosphaeriaceae sp. SRC1lsM3a. The sequence goes on from KV441731.1 coordinate 60,923, forward strand.
ACCAGAAAAGCAGATTAGTACGTTGAGCACCCTGGAGGTCTCCGGCTATGGTGTACCTCCCAAGGATACGTATATACTTCACAACGGTCTTATCTGAATATTTTCTTGTAACCATGTAATACACAACGTGAAGTACTTCTCTATTGCCTCTACTGCTTCCAAACCTGTGCCAAAAAATCCTCGAGGTCTTTGAGAAGTACTAATGGCCGCTCCATAGCCGCGAAGTGTCCACCACTATGATGCTCACGGTAGAACACCAAGTCTCCAGTGGTGGCAGCCCACGCTTGTGGAACAGGTGCTAGCTCCTTTGGAAAGAACGAAAAGCCAAATGGTTTCTTGATGTACCATTCAGGATTTTCATGAGCTCCAATCACACCGGGAGTAAAGAGCTGGCGGTATGGATAAATAGAGTGTGGGAACGTCTCTGTCAGCCAATACAGGGAGACAGAGGACAGGATCTCGTCCAGTGGCGGATCTTCATCGGTCCACGCAAGGAATTTCTCTCCGATCCTACTCAAGACATCAATACGGTATCTGTGACAATGGCGGGCATGATTTACCATGCGAGTAACGAGAGTGGGTTGGCAGCCAAGACTAACCCAATAGTACTAGGTTTAGTGGCATGCAGTAGAGCATAAGCGGAGCCGAGACGTTTGAAGTCTTCGGACCGCTCAATGCCTTTCTCCTCAGTGGGACTAATGCAGGCATCTTCGAGGAATTGAGGGCGGGGCATGATACAAAAGTTGACTGATGTTGTCAGTCGAAGTAGACTTCCAAGCGCGAGTTCTGAAGCCTACTATGAATTGCTTTGACTGTATCATAAGTAGCAGCCATGACTCTGCATACTTTGCTTCCAATGTCGCCACCTTGAACTGCGTATCCCCCTTCGAAGCCAAGCTCCACCATGAGACTGTTCATGATGCTGGCAATGTTTTGAAGCTGAAAGTCGCGTGTGAGGGGCGGTGGAGATGAAAAAGCGTATCCCGGGAGGGACGGGACAACGAGGTGATATGGCAACGTTTCTGGGCTGTAAGTTTTTGCGAAGTACTTCAAGATGTCGAAAAATTCCATGAAGCTTCCAGGCCACCCATGCAATAGGAGGATTGGTATGGCATCTGGCTTTTGAGAAAACAGAGCGACAAAGTGTACGTCGAAAGTGTCGTTGTTGTCTTGGATTGGTATCTTGAATTTGGGTAGACTGTTGATCTTGTCTTCAACGTTTCGCCTGTCTATCCTTAAGCAAGCGTGTAATTGACCGGGTGCTTTCAATGTCTTACCAGTTGAAAGTTTCCCATTCAGCTTTTGCTTGCACAAGCCAGTCTCGGGTGATCCCAAAAGTTTCAATACTTTGTTCAGATTCGAAAGTTTTGGGCCCAATTTTCGAAAGTTTGAGCAATTGGTGCAGTTCCTCGAGCTGGACTTCTGGTATGGCCACTTGAAATGGAGTTGGCTTGGAACGCGCAGCAGCCGGAAGGCTAGCGAATTCAGAAGTCATCGCGAAGATGGTTCAAGTCAAGTGTCCCATAGACGCTTCTTAATAGCCAAAGCTCTACCGAGGGGGACAAAATTACTAGGTCAATACATGCAAGATGATATGGTAAGCCTTTGCTAGGCGCTCAGGCTAATGACGCTGGTGTACCCCAACTTGCATGACAAGCGGATATACATGCCACTTGTAGTAAGAACATCTTGCCGAATCAGGTATGGGAAACGACGACATCATTATTCTATGTATTTCTTGAACCTTCAGATCACAGAAGGTGTACCGATCCAATGCTCTCAAGTCTTGATTATCAATACAATGGCTATTTCTCTATCCGGACTCAACAGGATTGTCATGCCAGGAGATATGCACTCGAACTGACTGTCCCTGTGTCAGGTGAGGCATCTCAGCTGAGAGCTATCTCTGATTGAAGTTTGTCTGTAGTGTGTTGCATAGTTTGTTGCATCTGGAAAGCCGTTTCGCTACACGCCGCTATCTCGGGAGACGGCAAAGGAACTCGACGAAAATCACTCGCCGCACTCGGAATGAATTTATGAGCGTCCAGATTGCACCCAATTTATAATCATCTGTGTCAGTAGCACTCCTAGCAAGGAACGAGCTCATGCTATGCAGGAAATTGAACATGTTGATTTCAAACTGTTAGTGAAAGTCCGAACTCGCCCAGGTCGTTAGTCTCAATGCACCACATGAGCGCTAAACCTAATACGGAAGTATGAGACTTCTACATCTGGTATGGTCGGGGCCACACCGCATTAAAGCTCGACATTCTGTGCATGCTGTAAGTTGTCAGCGCTAGACAGAGTGCACACGCCTCACAGCTACCTCTGTCGTTTGCGTGCTTCTTCTAGGAACATACTTGTTTCAAACCCGTCAGCACATTTAGGATTGCTTTCCACCATCGGCTGGCATCCACCACAATACATTGTGGACACAATGTGATGGAGAACGTGACATAAATACCCGCAGCGTCACGCGATAAAGTACAGTCTCGTGTTGAGAACTCCAATAATCTTGTCCATACACCACGGATTCTGGTTGCATACACGAAAACTAGTCCTTTGTGAACATCCGCAATGCCGAACCCTCCCTTCGGATTCGAAACCACGGCCGAAGAGGTCGCTGCCACCTTCGCTAAACAAATCGAAGGTAAGACGATCCTCATTACCGGAGTCAGTCCTGGTGGCCTAGGACTGTATGCCGCAAAGACTCTTGCAGTACATGCTCCTGCCCTCCTCATCCTCGCTGCGCGATCACAATCGACCCTTGATGAAGCTGCCGCGGAGATTAGCAAAATATCTTCCTGTCCAGTGAAGAAGCTGCTCATTGATCTAAGCTCGATCGCGAAAGTTCGAGCTGCAGCGGAAGAGGTGAACGCTTGGAAGGAGGTTCCCAGGATTGATGTCCTCATCAACAACGCCGGTGTCATGTCTCTGCCGTGGGGAAAGACCGTGGACGGACTGGAACAGCACTTTGCCACGAATCATATCGGTCACTTCTTGTTCACAAACCTAATCATCAACAAAATCATTGCAGCTGGAGGACGTATCGTCAGTGTCAGTAGTGGGGCCCACCTCTACGGACCTGTTCGCTTCGATGACTATAATTTCAAGGGAAGTAATTCTCTCTGTATCTGAAGTGCTGTTGTTGCTAACGTGCTATGATTAGGACGGCGCCGACTACGACGCAAATAAAGCCTACGGGCAGTCCAAGTCTGCGAACATGCTGTTCGCTGTGTCTTTAGCCAAGAAACTGGAAAGTCGAGGTGTCGTGGCCTTTAGTCTGCACCCTGGTATCATTTTCACAAATCTCACTCGTTATACAAGTGATGATGTCTTGCAAGCTATGGGTATGCTGTACCCCTTTCTTTTTCTCGAACACTCAACTCACTCAGCAACATATAGGCATGAAAGACGCGTATGGGAAGCGCACCACAGTCACTGAAGGCCCATGGAAGATGAAAACCTTGTCACAAGGCTCCGCGACAACCTTGGTAGCAGCTCTTGATCCTCTCATTACACCTCGAAGTGGGAGCTATCTGGCAGATTGTCAGGTCGATCACAATAGTCCCGTCATGGCGTATGCGCTTGACCAGAGCAATGCAGAGAAGCTATGGAGGATGAGCGAGGACCTGGTGGGACAGATGTTCGAGTACTAAAGTTGATTGTACCATTGAGTTTTGCTTCTCGAAAGCCGAATACAACAGATGAATGATCAACTTCACTGCCACGGGGCATGAAAAGAAAAGACACTATGCAATGATTTCCTCAAGAGTGATTTGCTGCCTTGCGTACCCGTTCTCAAGGGTAAGTTTTAACAAGATATTCGGACAGCGCGATCGATGTGACTTGTTCGCATAAACAGAAGCGTGATAGATCCTGGCTTCGTCGGGGCGAGGCGCCATCCAGCGTTCTATTCAGCAGCGCGGTTTTCTATCCCGGTAAGCGATCTATGAAGCTGCCCTACTTGAACCCGTCCTCCCTGAGTCTCTCTAGCTCTATCGTAACTCATTCCAAAAACTGAATAGCCTTTCATTCATAGCCCATTCATTCCAAATATATCTCCGTAATAATTGCCTCATCATCTCCCAATCCTTGACGTACTCTCCAGGATAGTCTCGCATAAAATTTCGCATTAACGCTGCAACCTGTGCTCTCGCCTCTTTCCGCACTGTGAATGCTCCACTCACGTACAGCAGCCAGCAAATTACTTCCTGATGAGCAAAATCGATCGCATCACGTACAGCTTCCATCACGCACCGTATGATCTGGTTGACACATACTTCGGGGGTGTAACAGCCTACCCAAATCCCAGTCGATAACTTATAAGTGCACAGGTACGCAGCGAAAGCGCATGCTTCACATAGCGAGTCATAGCTGGACTTCGGTTCCGATACCGTCCTCATTTCGCACAGTACATCAACCACCCGTGACTCGAGGTTTGCTTGGTATCTCGAGATTGGGAACCATACCGGCAGGCGCTCGTTTTTACCAAACTTTGCATCGATCACCTTGCACAGCGCGCCCAAATCCTCGAGTATGCTTGTAAAAGTCTTTGGCCATTGATGAACATACGACGCCAGACCACACGGGATATCTTCACCTCTTTCCAAGCGCTCATCGAAGACGTCGTCTCCATCTCGAAAATACTCAAGGTCGCGAAAGTCTGTATGCGAGAGCAGCCGCGGCGCTCCAGCGACTAAGCAATTCGTTAAGTCCTGCCAGAACAGCGCACGCCGAATGTCCTCCAGGATCGTAGTGTGATTACCAGACCTGTATGATTGCAGCATGGTCTGTAAGCCACGAAGATGGGTAACAATACTGGCGCTATTGGCTCCGTCTATCCCATATTCATAGCCGATCAACAGTAGCATCGCCGAGAGGCTCGAGACCTTTGGCATCCAGCCTGGCTTTCTCATGTTTGACCGCAATCCAGTCAAGAGTGCACCGCGGTACGATAGCAACTCTACAGTGGATATGTTGATGTTGGTAGCCTGAACGGGTACAAGTGAAATCGCCGAGACGAAGGCCAGGCTGGTGGCTGCACCTTCAAGTGTAGGTCCTAGACTCTGCAAGAAGCCATGAAAAAGGAAGTGATGCTGCTCACTATTCTTCATCAAATCCGACATTCTTCCAGGGAGGATACTGCTTGCCCCAAGCGGATCTAAGAAGCTTTGGGATGGCTGCCGTACCAGGGTAGCCGCGATTAACTCTGATCCGGCACTCGGTTCCTCTTGAGGACCATTGTATTGCACGGGCACGAAGATTCCATGCTTCTTTCTCCGCTCCGATCTCGTGCGTTCGATCCCGTGCCGTATGGCATGCTGTCGAAGTCTTCTCTGTCTGTTTTGGTCCTTGAATTCGTCTGGGTGCGTGACCGTCATAAAATGCAACATCATCTACGATGTGGTTCTGTCTTGCTTATGGTCGCTTTGCTTCGCAGTGTGGAGAGGAGATATACTGGAAGTTCTGGCTCCATGGTTGAGGACTGAAGGTGCGATTCAGAGTCCAATTAGCGAGCAGGAAATGATTAGTGGTGTTCGCAGTAGGTCACGTAAGCTCCGCGTGACAGTATGATTGCAACATCAAAAGGCGGACGTCAAGCGCGATCCTTGCTGGCCTCGTTGCCGTCACCACAAGTTCTATTGACCATTGCGTTGAACGCTCGCGCCTGAGCTAATGACTGAGTGGTAGTGAATTCAATTCTGCGGTCGTAAGAGCAACGTTTTCGGTACTTGAATCATCACGTACGCATATTTGCGCGTAACAGGTTCTTTCACCATCGTTCGAAGAGTTTGCCAGATATCTGGAACCCTGATCTACATGAATCACATAGTTCGTCTCAATACATTTCCCATCAATGCTCTTCCATCGTCTCCGCTATAAATCTCCCTAACGCTCACTCATCTGAACAGTGACTTTACCTCTCATTCCCAACAAAAGCGGATCAGCTTTACTTCCCTGCAACACCGCCTCCACCTCCTCCTTGTCCGCACTCAATCTACACCTCGCAAGCACACTAACAACGACAGCGCAAAACTCGACTTGGCTGAACTTCATGCCTGGACAGATGCGCGGACCCGAGCCCCAGGGATAGAAGCCTGGGGTATTGTGTGATAGGGATGAAGACTGAAGCCAACGACTGGGATCAAACTCCGTGTTTGGGGAAGAGTTGGGAATGTTGAGAGATGCGTGCGAAGCCCATGAGTTCATCATGATTTGTGTTCTGGGACCAAGATGGACCACTGCCTTCTCGCTGTCAGATGTTGGGATCGAAAATGGCGCGTTGGCATTGTGGAAGGAGCGAGGTAAGGGTGGAGAGGGGGAGTAGAGGCGGAGCGTTTCAAACTACATCATCGCGTTAGTTGCTTTGCTGTTTTCTCTTGATTTTTACAAGGATGAGAAGAGGCGACGACGTACCATGACAGCCAAAACTCTCTTCAATCTTGGAAAAATGTCTTTGTACTCCATGTTGTCCAACGAATTCCCGCTTATTACTTCATCGACTTCTTCCCGCACCCACTCCTGTACTTCAGGATGAATAGCCAGCAAAGCAAGTGCAAATGCCAGCGTTGCGCTCGTAGATTCCAGCCCGCCGACCGTGAAGATGAAGACATTCCCTCTCAGCTCACTATCTGAAAGCCGGGCTTTGGCGTCTGCGGAGTTGGCATTGATGAGAGTGTTGATGAGGTTCATGTTCGAGCTCGTGTTTGGCGTGGGACTATGTGAGGACCGATGGTTGACAAGCAGTTCGGTGGTGTAGCCTTTGAACTCGTCGCAAGCAAGTACAAGTTTCTTGATACTACGCGGCATGAGGTGTCGAAGGATGGGCAGATCGAGCCATGGCATGATACCCTCGAGGGCAGGGGATATGGACGTGCTCATAACTGTTGTCAATGCATCGTGGAGAGAGAGTACGTGCCCTTTGGTCGGTTTGCTGACGTGTTGGTTCTCGAATGCCACCGCTGAGATGACGTTCAATGCAAGCTTGCCGGTGTCTTGCACAACATCAGCGGATCGTATTGAAAGCCATTCAGACAGGAGGACGTTGGACTGAGAAACTGCTTCGGCCCAGACGGTCGCAGAAGCGCGCTCGCTGAAGCAGGGCGCAACAATCTTGCGGTGGCGTGGCCAGTCGTCGCCATTTGACTACCAAATATCAATCTCACAACCTCTGCACTATCATTCATGTACCGACTAACCGTGTCAACGTTCTGTCCAAATGTGCCGAGAATTTCTATCATGACATTAGCTACACCTCGCACGCCACGGCGGTCCACAAACCATTCACGTTATCAGGCTTCACAAATCCCCTCCAATCCTTCAGCACATGCTCAATCGTCTTCGGATCGCTCGTACACACAACGTTGAGCCCCGGAGACACTACGGCGAAGCAATCACCCAGCTCTTTGTGCAGCGTGTCGCCATCCTGCCAGGCACATGTCCAATCAATCGCGCGATACCAACGGAAACGGACGAGTGATTTTTCAAGAAGGGCGGCGACGAGGCGCCATTGCAGCGTATATGGAGTGATCGGGCTGATGAGTATTCTGAGGCCTGCTTTGCGAGCAGCAATGTAGTTACGTATCACGCCCTCGACGGTGCTAAAGAGCGTGTAGAGTAGCGCCCCGATGATGAAGATATGCAACGCACTCCTCTCGCCCAGGCTGAGCAGTGTCGAATCGAAGTATGTGGTCAGCATGTCGTCCGATATGCTATGTAGTGGCGTGGCAACTACAATACGTCCACGATTGGCGTAAGATTACTCAAACCGATCTGTAGTCCTCCCGGCACCCCTGTCAGTTTCTGCGATCAGTGACAGTACGCGATACAAAGAGAAAGGTGTTGTAAAACATTCCACACGCACGAGTGGCTGGAAGCTGAGGTGCAAGCGGCGGGGCGTCATGCAGGTGCCGAGCAGGGGAGGCGCAATCCTCACGCGAATGACAGTGCAAAAAAGCAATACGAGGCGCAGGGGTACGGTGCCATTACAGTAAAAATGATATCTTTTTGCTACCCAAATCACGCGTCAGACTATACTGGCGATCATGCTACCGACTCCTTGAAACTGGTAGTGTCAAGCTCAAATTATTGTACAAACTCCCTCCTTTTGCGTGGCACTCAATCAAGGCCGTGTGATTTAGCATACAGACGAAGGAAAATTACTCATGCCGTCAAAAGTTGTCTACCATGCGTCAACATCGAAACCTTCCTCGGAGAACTGGGTCGCAACCACCGTTCTCCGCGAGAACTGTCGTCCAGCAAGAGCCTTGATGGCTCGCTGTGCCGACTCGGTATCCTGGTATTTGATGTAAATCTTGCCAACTCCAAGACTGGAACGGGCACCGGCGGGGCGAGGGATCTTGGTCTCGATGATGGGGCCGTACTTTTGGCATTCCTCTTCGACGTCCTCTTTGATTTCTGCTGCTATTAGCATTTCGCTTGTATAGTGAAAGTGTGATGAACATACCGTCATACTCATCATCATTGATCAGCTCGTCCGAGGTGACCATGTTCATGAGGCAGACCACGCGGCTGTGCTCGAGGTTTGTTTGAGCTTCGGCGCTGGCAAGCATGGAGATTGCGCCAACACCGCCATCCAGACCAGCAGTTTGCTGCACACCAACGGTTGCGCGGGAGACCTTGAGGTTGCCGTCGCCAAGGGTGATGTCGTTCAAACCTTCGATGACAGCATCGACGACCTCGTTGTCAGCATACTCACAGAAAGCGATACCCTGTAATCTATTAGCATGTCAAATTTGAGAGTGAGGGACGGACGTACGCGATGCTGCTCATTGCTGATATCCTTGACCAAAACGAAAGCATTGAGCTTGCCCATGGTCTCAACGAGCTCCCGAATCTGCTCCTCCTCGATGAATGTTGGAATATTGACAATGCTAAGCTTGTTGGGGCTGTCTTTGACGACACTCGAAACCTCCTCGTCTGGGTATGCGTTCTCGTCGGCGGAAGGTGTGATGTAGTCCTTGGGACGGCGGATGGAGAGGCCACTTCGATCGGGAGCACCGCCGTCATCGCGCATGGAGATGCCGCTCATAGCCAAAGCAACAGTGGCGTCCTCGGGCGTCTTGAACTCGAGCGCGGCATACTCCTTACTGGAGGCGATGTGGGCAGCCGAGCACGGGTCTTGACCAGATACGACGTTGAGGCCATTCAGCTGCAGGTTGAAGAAGTCCATGAGCTCCTCAGAGGTGACTCCGGACGGCAGGTTGTGGACGTAGAGACGCTTGGACTGCTTCGAGGCACCGGGCGCGAGAGCAGCGGCGGTCGCAGTGCCCGCAGAGGGGCTCATGAAGGCAGCGAGCTTGGAGGGGTCCATGGGCGCAGCGCGGGGAGCGCCGGGCAGAGGGAACATGCCGGACAGTTTGGCCTGCTCGGCGGTGATGTTCTCGTAGCCCGTGGGCTTGATGTCCCACTGGTTCCTGCGGCGCGAGCGCGTCAGGATGCTGGTGAAGGGCGCCAGGTCGGGCGTGGGCTCGCGCTGCTTGTTGGGGAGCGGCGATTCCTCCTTTTGCATGCGTCCAGCACCTCCGCCTCCACGACCACCACCGCCAAAGCCGCCGTCCCGTCCACCGCGCCTACGGTCGTCGCCATAGCCGCCGCCGTCTCGTCCGCCCCGGTCCCGGTCGCCTCGCTCTCGTCGGTGGCCGCGGTCGTCGTCGCGCTCGCGGTCGCCTCGGGGGCGGTCGCGTCTCGAGTACGAGTCGCCCCAGCTGCGGTCTCCACGGTCTCCGCCAGCGCCACGGTCGCCGCCAGCGCCACGGTCGCCGCCAGCGCCGCGGTCATCGCGCCTCTCGCGACGGGCATATGTGTCTTCGCGCTCGCGCTCGCGGTAGTCGCGGCTGGACGAGTACGTGTCGACCTCATAGTCGCGGCGCGAACCGCCTCCATGGCGCGGAGAGCGCGATCGGCGGCGGCGCCTGTCATCTCCACCGCGGCGGTCGTCTCGCGAGGACTGTTTGTCGTCTGTTAGTGCGCGGTCGTTGTTGGTGTTGGTGTTGGGCGCATGTCGTGCACTCACGTAGTTTCTCGACCCACTGGAGCGGCCCCCGTCTGCTGATGTTAGTGTACGCACTCTTTTGTCTGGAACTGCACACCAGTCAGTGCGTGTACTGAGCAAAGTCGCTTACCTCGGGAGTAGCTGTCGCCGTTCATGCTGGGCTGTTAGGCGTTGTGCTGTGCTGTGCTGTGCTGCAATGTGCTGCAACTGGCGCGCTACAAAGTTTACAGCGCGTGCAAGTGATATACAAGAGCTGCTGCGATTAGCAGGCGCAGATCAAGAATTGATGATGATTTGTTCGCCAGCAGCTGTCCGAGCACAAGGACGCGATGCTTTTGGTTGTTGGCGGCGGATGGAGTTGCAGTCGAGGAGCGTAAAAGTGGTCGGCCGTGAGCGCAAAGTCCGTGCCTGTCACTCGAACGCGTCTTGGCAGACCGAGGCTGGACCGCGTAGGGACATTTACCACGAACACATTCTCCCTAATCCCTAACATTGCACTTACACTGCCATGGCACTACGAGCTGCAGAATGGCACAAGCTGCCTACAAGTCTGACTGAATTGTGCATAAACACAACATTGCGCTGCGGACAGTCTTTTAGGTAGGCCGTATAACCCAAGTCCATACATACAGCATACCTAACATTCCTCAGATGGCGGAAGTCTGCAGAAGACGAGTGGTCCTGCACGCTCCACGGTCGCATTCTGTCCCTCCGACAAGACGCTGAAGCCCTCCACTACCGCGCCATCTACCCCTCGGCCGTCACCAAGCTCCCCACGCCACCCCCTTCGAATGCGCCTTCGGTCATTGCAGACGACGACGACACTCCCGCGCTCATCCACCACTACTTCAACCTGGCGCCAAATCTTGGCCAGCTGTACGAGCAATGGGCGGCCTCAGACGCCAACTTCAAGAAGAAGGCGCCCAAGTTCACTGGCGTCAGAATACTGCGACAAGATGCATGGGAGGCACTGATTGGCTTTATATGCAGCAGCAACAACAACATCAGTCGTATATCGGGCATGGTTCACAACCTCTGCCTCCATTATGGGCCATACATCGCAAACATTGACGACACTCCCTACCACGACTTTCCCACACCCGACGCACTATCTGGGCCCAACGTGGAGGCGCATCTCAGAGAGATAGGCTTTGGCTACAGGGCCAAGTACATTGCCAAGACTGCTCAGATTGTAAAAGAGAAGGGTTTGAAGTGGCTCGAGGGCCTGAGCAACCCGGAGTGTCCACAATTCGGCGTCGACGAGAAGCCTTCTGGCGAGCTTCTTGAAGGTGGCCGCGAGGGATACCGGACTGCTCATGAAGAACTACTAGCACTATCTGGCGTCGGGCCCAAAGTTGCCGATTGTGTATGCTTGTTCGGACTTGGCTGGTCTGAGTCTGTTCCTGTAGATACGCACGTCTGGCAGATCGCCCAGCGCGACTACAAGTTTGGCAAGGGCAAACACAGCAGTATGACTGCGGCTACATACACAGCTGTCGGCAACCACTTCCGAAAGCTCTGGGGCAAAGAGGCCGGCTGGGCGCATTCGGTGCTGTTTACCGCTGACCTCAGGGCCTTTTCCGAGCGCTTGGTCGCAAAAATCGAAGTCAAAGAGGAGGAAGTTGTTATCAAGAAGGAAGGAGATGACGTGGTGGTGGAAGATATCGTGAAGAAGGAGACGGTGAAGAGGAAGAGGATAAAGCAGGAGCCACAAGACGAACACCAAGTTGTGCAGGTCAAAGAGGAGGTTACACGTAGGAGTAAACGTATTCGAGCTTAAGGGTGCCTTTCACAGCACATCCAGACAAGAATGGTTCCATGCTCACAATCAGTGAATACTTGAACAACAGTTCACTGTACAAATGATAACATAAGGAGAAGCAGATATTGCTTATCATGATATCCGTGATCCGTTCATGGGTTCATGGGTAAGCTGTGGCTTGCGGTCGGTCGAGTGCATGAAACTCAGTAGGGCTTAAAGCCGCCTATCTCCGCAGTCTTTCTGGGTGAGAGGGAGAGTTATACCATGACAATGGTACGCCTTGCATATACGGCGTTAAGCTGTCTACTGCCCGAAATATATCGCGATTCCGACTTCCATCGCTCTGGTTCAGGCGCGCAGTGTTTCCAAACGTGTTGAAAGAGAGCTATTTCACCACAACACGACCGCCATACCTACAAGATCCACCACATCTGTACTCGAAGTGGTAGATCCCCATCTTTCTAGATTTCTTTGTTGACAAGGTTCGACGGTATCCAGACAAAATGGCCCTTCGCTTCCTGCACTCCCAGCTCTTCGTCACACCCCCAGTACCCACCACTTCCTTCGCCAACAAGACCGTCATAGTAACAGGCTCTAACACCGGTCTTGGCCTTGAAGCCGCGCGCCACTTCACGCGTCTCGGCGCCTCAACCGTTATTCTCGGCGTGCGTGCCCTGTCCAGAGGCGAAGCCGCCCGCGCCTCCATCGAAGCCAGCACTGGGCGTCTCGACGTCGTCCGCGTCATGCATCTCGACATGAGTTCGTACGAATCCGTGCTATCTTTCGCTGCGACGGTGAGCAAGGAGTGCGAGCGGGTCGATGTCGTGCTGCTTAATGCGGGAGTGAACCGAGGGACCTGGGAAGTCTTCGAGAGCCACGAATCGACACTCACCGTTAACGTCTTCTCGACGCTTCTCCTCGCGCAAGCTCTCCTCCCCAAGATGCAAGAGACGAGCAGGAAGTTTAATACGAGCCCGGCGCTGAGCATGACGGGTAGCGAAGTCCATGAATTCGCGCAGTTTCCCGAAAAACATGCTCCGCTTGGACAGATTTTCGCACAGCTCGATGCGAAGAAGAAAGACGGGAAAGATGTTGATCTAGGAAATCGTTACCAACTCTCCAAACTCCTACAGTTACTTTGCGCACGCGCACTCGCCGTCGAGGCTGCGACCGCAAGCTCCAACGTCACGATCAGCACCGCCAACCCGGGACTCTGCAAATCCGAGCTCTCGCGCGAGAGCGGATGGGGCATGTGGGTGCTTGAACTGTTGCTTGCGAGGACGGCGGAGGTAGGGAGTCGATCTCTCGTGAGTGCGGCAGGCATGGGTGCCGAGGCCCATGGGAAGTATGTGAGCGATGACATTGTGGCGGATGTGGCTGCGTGGGTTGAGAGTGAGGAGGGGAAGGAGGTGCAGGAAAGGGTGTGGAAGGAAGTAAAGGGGGAGATTGACGGTGTGCTGGCGATGAAAGGGACTGCATGAAATGGTTTCAATCGACTCAATTCCTGGTTCAAGGAACTATCATGCATGAGTTGCGACTGCATCTACGCCCATTGAAGTATTCCTCTGTTCTGATAGCTGGACTAAGCACAGCACGACCATACGCATGTTGATGCGTAAGGCTTGAATCGGATCACATAGCTCGTTTCCCAACATACATGGATCACGGAATCGTGTGCAGCTTGTGATGACGGATCGTGGATGTCTCTTCTGGGCGATGTCTTAACATGCCTCGTTGATCTCGTAGCAATATGGAGCGTCTCGATACATGAGATCAGTTTTCAATGGCCTTGAGGGTTGGAGCTGGGGTATTGTGATTAAAAAACCAATCACAGTCCTTGTGCTCAAGACGTGTGCTCAGGGAATGGCGGTGAGTCAATAATGAGAATGTTCTGAGGACAAGACAGTGCCTGGTACTCGGTCGGAGTATCGAGACCTCTTTCATCGTTTGCTGATCGAGCGAAGCCATCAATGCCTGCAAATTCCTTGCTTGGCTTCACGAGACGCACGCGACCTGCAAGCTCAGAGCACGACGTGTACATCCCGCAACAGTCGTACGTGGTTGTATGGGTGATGCCGGTGCTGTCAATGTGAGACGAAACAGCCAGCACTTGCATGCTCGACTCAAAGCTGAGTACAATGCTGGATTCTGGTTTGGATCTACTCGCATCGATATAAAGAGCATCTCCCGGGATTTGACTCGCTCAAGCTCACGAAACGTATGTGCGTGTGCTCGGAAAATGCCGTGCTCATGCTGATTATGGAAGGAAGAATGTATGCTCGAATCAGTATAAACTTCCGCCTGTATACAGCAGATCCGGCAAAGACGGCCACTTGTAGGTCATTCTCGCGAAGCGCTGTTCATGTTGTGCACACACAGTCCGGCGAATGTGGGCGGAGGCGAAGATCTCAACAACATCTTGTCATGGTGTGCGGGGCGAAAAAGTAAGGATGGATCCTTCTGGCGAGCTTCTAATAGATGTAAGTGCCAGGTTCAACCCGTTGAGCGGGTAGGACATGACTTGCTCAGGGTTTGCTTCTAGCGCTTTTGAGCTTCAGTTTAAGTCATGGTCTTCGCAAGATCTCCGTCATGGGAGCAATCGTGGAGAAGGTGGCTCGCATGATCTGCTACATGCCAAGATGATTGACAGTAGCCGTGTGGATGAGCCGGATCACCTCGATTTCGCCTACATAAGTGTAGTGGTTGCGGTGTGGACGCAAAGTCATGGTCAAGGACGAACATGATTCGCGGCGCGTCGAGGGTCCTGAAACGTGGATCCATGGGAAAAATTGTTCGTTACTCAGTTTGTTGCGATGCGAATCGCGCAACGATGCCAGAGGGTGACTTTGTTCGATGGATTTGTTTGATGACCTCGCATTGAGAGTTTTTGGCTCGTGCAGATCACGTTTGGAAGACGGTGGACATAACAGGGCTGCTCTCACGTCTGCTATGTGAAGACAATACCCGTACCAAGTCTGGAATGAGGCGATGTGAAGATCCGATGAACACACGTTGTCAATAGCTCACATTTCAGCAAAGGCCAAGACCGACATCCATTGTGCGCTCCAATGCCCTGGAACCCCGAAAAGAAAGCATCACCCATTTTCCAGAATTGTTAAAAGATCCACAGTTGAACAAGCCAGCCGTTTTGACATGAATCAATAATGACTGGGGTCTAATGCTTATGCAGGTGGGTGGAGCTTGTATGAGGCTCCGCGGATCGCTGTCGGCAGGATATATCCGGAAGACCGTCAACTGCACTGGCGGATGCGACACAGTACATAGAAGAGGCTTCTATGGTCAAGGTGATGAACCGCGCCGCTAGGATAATAATGCCCCGGTTAGGGCTGGAGAGCCGCGCAAGGTTGCGCTTCAGCCCGTAGTACGAAACAGAGTTTCTCTAGTGGATGAGCGGCTTACCTTCGGTTCAGCCATTGCTGCGATGAGGCGCACTGTTCACTGCTTCATTGTAGAGATGCAATTCTTCGAGGATATGCGAAGGCTTGCTGTGGGCTGTGCATGCAGATAGAAGGAGGCAATAGATTTGTGAGGATGTGCAGATCCACCACGCTCGCATAATGTTGGCCATCGGAAGCAAATTTTGCATCGGAGCTTCCGGTATCCTGGCTCGGGATGTCACTTGGATTGCAACATGGGTAAGCACCTCTCGCCCACGTTCGTTCTTTGTGCTCTCCATGAGCACGAGCCGCAAGCCGTTCCTTGTGGCCTGTTTCACTTGACGGAAGAAGAAGCTCGCAACAACGGAGCCAAAATAGCCCTTTGCACGGTACTTAAAACATCTCCTGCCATGCGCAGAGCCATCATTGTCGTGGGGGCGGGAAGTGGCAAGATGCAGACTCGAATGGTTTCCAAACATATCCAAGTTCAGGGTATACGAGTATGGTGAACATGATCGCCAGAAGGAATTTTGAAGCTTTCTGGGCACGATCGGACAGGCCCGACAGGGGCATGATCGTGATCATCAAGAATCGCGAGGGTTGCTTGATCGAAAAGGAGTCGCTGGCATCGAGCTAAGCTGCGAACCGTGCGGGCACTACCGTAGTGTAACGTTAAGGGTCTATCAGGGCTCGCCCGGCACGCCTTGCTGAAATGACAGCTGACGAAAACAATCAAGGTAAGCGGAAATAAATATATGCGCCATCGATGCATGGAGGACAGCGGCTTCAAATGCAGATGCAATGTCATCGTTTTGGCTAAGCTGACGATGATCATTCAAATGATTAGCCCATAGCAGGAAGTCGACTTCTTTCAGGCCCCCCATCCAAAAAGGATGCGACAGTTCAAAGATGGGGCGATGAGCGGAGATAGACGTACGTTCGTTCTCGAGTCTCCACACCAGGCACTCACTGTATGTTTCGAAAGGTAGAAGATGTCCGCATGGAAGGACAATATGATAGCGTGATCAATCCACCCGTCCACTGGCTGCGCAATCTTCAGCCATATTCCCAGCAATTTTCTCCAACCGAAATCACAATGGTTCAAGTCTGGCCCACAGTTGCAGAATCGTCGTTGGCTGTCCAGTTCTCGGGACCCACCGCTGTGGTCAGGATCTGCTTTGCGGCAAAGAGTCGCGTGTCGCGGAAAAACTGGAACCGTCAAATGAGCGTGTGGGCAAGCATCTGGTAACCCACTTTAATGTTCCATCTCCACTGCCGACTAGATCCCCAGGGTTAGTATCCGTCATGTCCCCAAGCGAGGGTGGCAGGGACTCGTGCTGACATTCAAAACGACCTTGATCGTCAGGAGATAAAGATACACAGAGCCCGCTTTAGTTCAATGATGCATAGTACGCTTGACCCTCGCTCTTGTAGAAGTCGTCACATACGGTCGATTTGATGAGGGCTTTTTACTACTGCGAGGCGACAATATGAAGCTCCTGTACATACTGGTCCCGATCCTGACTTGGGTGCAAATTGCCTCTGCACAAGCTGACCTGCTCGCGGCAGTTGCACGTCTTCCCCAGTGTGCGGTAAGCTTCATGTCCTTCCCGTTGCTTGTCATGTACAAGACTGACAACAGATTGTAGCAAACGTGCCTGACGACCGCTTTGGCAGCCTCACCGTGTAAACTCACGGATCAACATTGCTTGTGCACCAACGTTCAATTCCTGGGTCAGACAGAGGCATGCGTGAAGAAAGCTTGCACTCTCCGACAAGCCTTGAGTATGACAGAATCCCTCTTTGCCCACCTTTCATCAGCTGACAGTACTCCTTCAGCTACCAAGAATGCCACAACCACACTTTGTCACGCCCCCATAAGAGACGAGTCTAACAAGATCCGTATAACCAACATCGTTGTCGCGGTTGTATCAGCTGCATTCTGTGTGTTGCGTCTCGCTTACAAGATCTTCACTGTCGGCGTTGGCGAGCTTGGACTGGACGATTATGCTGTCTTAGCAGCGACTCTTGTAGGAGTACCTACTGTGATAATCATCGATCGCGGCATCGTTCCCAATGGCCTTGCTCAGGATGTGTGGACGGTACCTTTCGACAAGATCTACAACTTCGCGTTCTGGCTCTACGTCCTCGAGATCATATACTTCGTCCTCATCGCAATGGTCAAGCTCACATTACTATTCTTCTTCCTTCGGATCTTTCCCAAGCCGATCATCCGCAAATTGATATGGGCGACTATCATTATCGACGTTCTCTACGGGCTGTCTTTCTCGCTGATTGCAGCCTTCCAGTGCCAGCCAATTTCTCACTACTGGGTAAGACACGAACGGAAAAGATTGCGAGGAATGCACTGACCTTGGACAGACTAGATGGGACCTTGAGGGCGAGGGAAAGTGCTGGAGTATCAATGGAATTGCCTGGAGCAACGCCATTGTCAGCATCGTTCTAGACATCTGGATGCTCATACTGCCGCTGTACGAGATTTTCCACCTTCAATTGTCGTGGCGAAACAAGATTGGCGTCGCTCTGATGTTCTTGGTCGGAACATTGTAAGTCTTATGAGCATGAGAATCCTTCTACGGTGACTAACTGCATCCAGCGTGACCATTGTGTCTGTACTCCGCCTCTCATCTCTCATAAACTTCGGATCGTCCGAAAACCCAACGTGGGATCAAGCCGACGTCATCCACTGGTCCAACATCGAAATCAACGTCGGTATCATCTGCGCATGCATGCCGTCTCTCCGTATGATTCTGGTTCGCATGTTCCCCAGGATGCTCGGCTCCACGAAGGAAGCAACACCATACGGAAAGTACGCCAGTCGCAGCCATGGCTTGGGCGGTGGCAGTGCAGTACGGAGTGGCTTGGGCAAGGGACAAAGTTCGAGCAAGGATCCGCATACGATAACGTACACGAAGACCTACACCGTACAGCATGCTGATAGCGATGAGGCGTCACTAGTACATATGGATCAGCTTGGACACAAGCCGGGGAGATCGCGGAGTAGCAACAGGAGCGAGGTCAGCTTCTAGTTATAATAAATATCCTGCTCGAGTCATGCCACTGAGCATCTCAAATCCAGTGAAAACTGCTTTCTCTATCACTCCTCAGTCCAACTTCTCTGGACACTAATAGACCGAGAGCCGGCATCGCGGAGCATTCACCTGTTACCACAGGGTTGGGAAGCAGTGTTGTAGCTGTCTCCTGATACAGACCTCCTAAGCTCAAGCATCAATCTTGGTAGCTTCCACCTTTTCGCTGCCAAGAACGTCGTGCTTCGCCTGCTCTACGATCCTGCACTGATACTGCTTGAACTGTCTCGCCGGAACACCAGCCTCAAATATCTCATCTAGCTCTTCCAGGGATCTTGCCTTGGTCTCCGGGATGAAGAAATAGAAGAACACGACGCAAATGAAGTTGGAGGCTGCCCAGATGTACGAGTATTGTGGTCCCTGTTGCAATTAGCGGATAATCTCAAACGTACACAGACTCTGACTTACCCAATTCAAATCCTGAGGGTTGATGAAGTATGGCGAACAGAATCCGACTAGCCAAGCAAGAAAGTATCCAAGAGCATTGGCGCTTCCAACAGTCGAAGCACGGAGTCTTGAACTGACCATCTCAGTCGCCAACGGCCCACTCGCCACACCTACGCCAGCATTGTAGCAAAACATGAACAGTGCCGTGAACGCCTCCAGAACCTTTCCAGTCGCCTTCGATGCAGGTGACACACTCGATGCGACACCACACGCCAACTCGCAAAGCCCGCAAGTGATCGCGCCCACTATCATGACCGTCCTGCGACCACATACCTTCTTCATGCTGAAAAGGCCAACGAATACCCCAATGAAGCCAATGCAAGTGTTCATGATTGTGTAACCAAATGGGTCCGTGATCCCCGCAAGACTGAGAAAATACGTCTGGTACCCAATAAAGAACCACACGCCCGACGCACTCTGCGCCGCAATCGTTGCATAACACAACATCGTCCTTCTCAGATCATGACCCTTGAACATATCTGTGAACGGCGTACTTCTAGCGATTTTCTGCTCTTCCGCAACTCCACGGATCATCTCCGCCCACTCGAGCTCGAGCGTCTCGCCGTGGTCGAAGCGTAGTTTTTCGAGAGACTTGCGCGCCGCGTCAGAGCGGTCGTGGTGGAGTAGCCATCGCGGACTTTCGGGAACGAAACAGAGTGAGACACAGAGGATAACTGGGACAATGAACATGCAGCCGAGGGGGATGCGATAGCTAGCTTTGGAGAGGTGGTGCGCGGTGTAGTTGTCGATTACGGAGCCGATTATGCTGCCGAGATTGACATAGAAGGAGAAGAGGCCGACCATTATTCTGAAATATGTCAGACTGGTAATCCAAGGACTTAAGATGGGTGCGTGTTACTCTCGTAGATGTGCGGGCGCAGCTTCACTGCAATACACTGTGGAGAAGACCACAAAGAACCCATTCGAGAACCCAAGGAACAGCCGTCCAACGTAGAGGCCAGCTGGACTGGTGGATCCAATCTGCAACGCAACGGCAGCAGAGCAAACAACACATGCGAGCCAGAGAGCTGGTTTACGCCCAAAGTGCGTGCCGAAGAAACCTGCCATGATGGCGGAGATGCAGGCGCCGAGGTTCATGAGACTTGTCATGAGTTGTTGGACTGTCGACTGTTTATCTTATGAGTATTTTTGTCTCTAAACGGGATAAGAGGAAGATTCACGTCAATGCCATAACCCAACGGACTCGAAGGATCCTCATATCCAAACACCATTAAGAAACCAGGCATAGCTTGCAAGCCTCCGACAGCTGCAGTGTCGATGCCATACTGCATGCTCGCAATCGCGACTGCAGAACAAATGAGGAGGCATTTTCGGTTCGCCCAAAGGGTGGATTTGTCTATGGACGACATGGTGCCGGTTATGTCAACTATGCTCCAAAAAGCTGAAGCACCAAAAATCTCAATTTTGGATTCCCGACTACGAAGGAAGAATTTCCATGGTGGGGCGAGGCTGGACCTACAGAACTAATACTTCTGCACTCGGTGTCATCGCGGTGCAACAATGCGGGGTGTGGAGAAAGCTGATCGTTACTCCGCATTGGAGAATGCATGCCACTGGAGCTAGCCGCATGGGGTCTTGACGCACTCCACATTGGTCGGCAAAACGTTACCGTGCTATCTTCGTACGTTAACAGAGGACATCTGTTGATCGGTCATTCCCTTGCATCATGGAGATAAGCTGAACGGTGTCGTGCTTCAATCTGGGTACATAATGGCCCATGGCCACAGATCAGCTCATACCTAAGCACAGTACACATTGATCTGGAGGCACTGACTGGCTCAGGATAAGTCATGGATCGTGTAAATATCTACAAAGATATCGTTCTTGCTGCCGAGGCTAACGAGACATGGTTCGGGTGGCTCTGCTGCGGTAGTCATAGCACAACCAAGATAATGAGATGAGAGGTAAGTGGTGCACAACTACCCAGTTGTTGAGAAAGATGTTGCTGCGGAAGAACATTTATAGCCACAAATTCATTTCCTATGTAAAGTATTTGCATGTCCAAGCGAGTGTGCGTATGCGCCTGATCAAAGAAAGCTAGGTCGGTGTTGAAAGAGTTCGATGTAACGGCGGTGAGTAAGAAGGAAGCGGCGTTTGTTCGGTTGTGTATCATGAAAGGGCTGCTGAGACAAGAGTTTGTGTAGCAAGTTGAATCACTGCTAGCCTTCGCATATCAAACTCTCGCAATCACATGGTGACATGGCGCATGCTGCGCTTTGTCGGCCTGTTCCCATTGATGTCGTCGGCGGTATAGGTAGTCTCGCAGCGGAGCTTTCGGAAGCCTTCAATTCGGCCTACACTCTGGCCGCAACTCAGTTCTGTTGCAGGGAATGGATAGCATGTCCCAATGACATTGTCGTCAAGGTCAACCAGTGGAGCCCCCTCACGATCCCTGTAAAAGGCTGTAATGGTGAGTTCCCTTGGAGGTATAATTTGCTTTGTCTTGAGTGGACTTACTCCAATGATATTCATCCGAGTTGAAGTTCATCTCCAGAGTTTCGATGTCGTTGGTGCTGACATCAGGAGATCGACGGCAGCCATCACCTTCGCAACGAACGCCATATTTCCCGCCACTTACATCGTCGCTGTCCCGCCAGATCCAGTCGAGATCATTGTCGCAGTTTGCTTCTGCTTCGTACACTTGCCAGCCTTCGGCATTTCCGCAGATGCCGCTGCAACTGACGCCAACGCGGTAGACGTCAAAGTTGGCCTTGATAGCTGGGAGGAGGGTGGCTAAGGCAATAGCCAAGGCACCACTGAACTTCATTATTGCTATCGTATTTGTTCGAGTATAACTAGTAGATAGGTGATCTGGCTTGATATGTAGATGTCGTAATGGTGGAGCGCATTTAGAATCTGATGAGCATCGAGGTTTTATATATCACACAATCGGGCGAAATTCTTTCCGGACTAGCCAGCGCTCGCCGCATGTGTATACTGGTGGGCTTGGCCAGTCTCACTAACTATTTGATGATTGACCCAGAATGTTTCTTAGCAATGACAGTGGTGGAGCTCCGCAAGTATCCTTTGACGTCTAACACGGCAGGGGGTCCCTGCGACTGGGATCAACAGTGGACATGGCCGATACCGAAATAGTAATATACAAACTGTGCAATGTGAATGATCATGAAGCATGGCAAATTTCAGAACGAATTCGTGTGTACGCCATTTGATTCTGTTATCTGACTTCTGCTGCTCTTCAACTACTGGAAGAAACATCACGCTGCGTGTGTTACTAAATCATATTGGAACAGGTCCTTCTGTAGTTCGCCCAAAAGAAAATGCAAAAATGAATGAAGGCAGAAATCAAAGTGACTAACGCAGCACGGCGTACTGGTGGACTGCCTATTACGGAGTATATTCGTTTTCGCATGATATCATCAACATTTGAAAGTTGTCAGCATACTAGACAAATATCATTGAAAGGCGGTCATTACGGTAAGCCAGTAGTGCTGAACCAACATATTTGTCAGTACATAATATCAGCGCTTCAAAGCCGCCAAGCAATGCCAATTGCTTTGGTCGAATGTAAATTATGCGTAATGTCTTAGCGTGGCAGCTGTATAGCCTATAGAGGGTATAGCGCTACGGCTATGCTTATGGTGATCCTAGAAGACATTCAGAGTAAGACGCTCAAATTCAAGACATACGACCAAGAAGTAAGCACCAGACCTCTGGGCTGTAGTCCAAGAAAACCCCGAGTCATAGGGCTTGAGTTCAATCTTATTTCCAAGGCTACTCTTTACCATTTTGGGTGGGTGAGCGGCGTTGGCCCAGACGAAAAAACAACTCCGAGGGGTCAGCATGCGTCACAAGGGTCTACGATAATCCAAAACAAGACTTTCTGCTCATAAAAGAGACACTGATGTCTATGATATTTCAAAAATCGACGATGCGCGCATTGCTTACATGTCTACTGCAACCTTTATGGTTCCTGCTTGCGAACCTGCTCACTATTACATTACGAGATAATTTTCATTCTAGTGGATCCGCTTCGTACAACTGATATCCGAATTCCGACGATGGCGCTATAGGTGCGCTTTGACCTATGAGCATTGAGCATCACCCAAATGATGGTGCATAGTATAGATATGACTTTGATATACCCCAGACTCATTTGCCGAAAGTGCTGAACCGATACTTCGTCTCCCGCTCATACTTGAACAAGTTCTCCAACGCCTGCTTCCCCTCCCTCTCAATCGTGCGCCTAATCACCTCATCTCTAGGCGTGAACTTGACCTTGAAAGGCTCCGGCCTCCAATTCGATCCGCTCCTGCCTTTCATTAGTACCCTCTATGACTTTCTTCTCCATCGAGCATGACTTACGTATAAGCAAAAATATCAACCGGAATCTCTTCCCCTTTCTCATCCACCGCCGGCTCAACCTTATACGCCCACGCCAGCCTACACACGCTCAAAAACGTGCCCTGTTCCGCCAACGCCTGCCCTGCACACGATCTCCTTCCCCAGCCAAATGTCATGTACCCCTTCTCCCCAGGAAACGGCCGCTTATCCTCGCCATCTAAGAATCTCATTGGATTGAAGCGGTCTGGGTCTGGGAAATCACGCTCATTGTGATGAATCGCCCATACATTGCCTTGGATCCACGTCGCCTTTGGAATCAGGTACCCATTCCACATGTCGTCCTGCGTAGGCGCGTGCGCTGTCCCACCTACAATAGCGACTGAGCGCCAGCGAAATACTTCTTTCACGAAGGCGCGCATATATGGTAAGTCGTCGCCAGGTCCGGGGCTGCGATCTTTACCCACTACGCGATCGAGTTCTTCCCATGCAGCGTTCAAAGTGTCGGGAAACGCGCGCATTGCCATGACAGCTGTAACGAGCGTGCTGCTCGACGTATCTGCGCCCGCGCCAATGAGGTTTGCAGCTAAGCTTGAAATCTCAGCAGGCGAGAGATTGTATTTAGGTGCTTCGCGGAAGATGTGTTTGCAGTAGTTTTCTCCCTCGCACTCATTGGCTTCTTGCGCGAGGGCGTAGAAGAAGCCGTGTCGTTCATGGCGGCCGTGGCCGTGACTCTGGGATTTGGAGGAGGGTGTTTTGCCGAATGGTCCTTTCCACGGTGCCATCCAGTTGGGAAACCTTGCTAGGACTGAGGAATTAATCTTAATGAAAAGTTCCTCGAGGATGAAATGAGACGGGATAATAACTTACTCGGAAAACTCTCCATGAGACGGGGAAAGTCCTTAGCAATTACTGCTACGTGCGCTGCGACTTGCATGAATGAAAGTACTTCCGTAACGATGGGGTCAGTGATGCTAGCAATCCGGCGTCCGAAACCAATGATCGATACTACGCTTGCAGCATAGCGTTCAAAATGCTTAACGTAGTCGTCTGGACTAGTAAGAAGTTCGTACACGACGGCTTTATTCTCATCATCTTGGAAACTGCGATACCCTTGCACCTGGACAAAGTTAGTCTAACATCCTGGTCGTCTTTCCCATTGCGGTGTACCTGTTGTATGCCAACACCCTGATGCGTAATCTTTCGAAGATTACGGAAGCGTTCACGCTGCCTTTGCGTGTACGTCTGCGTGTGGAGTATATTGGCTTGCCCAACACCAAGCTCGGCAAACATGAGCATGCGCGGGCGAGAGCTATATACGCCTGCGCGCTTGACGAGAATCTCATCTGCCGCCCAGGCATCGTTGATCCAGATTGTAGGTCTTCTGCGCTTTGTCAGTATGGAGATCATAGACAGTAGTAGTGAAGACGTACCTTCCAAGCCAGAAAGTGATGAGGGGTGAATTGAAGTCTTTTGAGAGCTGCTCGAAGTAGTACCAAGGCTTCTCGTTTGGCAGACTGAAGACATTGCCACATATTGGCCATGGGAAAGGTCCTGGAGGCTAGCCGTACGTTAGCGTCACCTATGGAGATCACAACGATACATTAGGGAATCCTCACCATCCGCCATCTCATATACAGCATCCAAGCATAGTCGGCGATGAATGCAAAGAATAACAAGGAGAGAATATGAACCAATCGCACTTGCGGGACATAGCGCGACACGCCATAGAGCTGTTCATCGTAGCCTTTGGTGGTTGCAAAGTTGGAAACATTCATTGTGGCTGAATACGCTAAATTGCGCGATCGTGGTTGTTTCGAGGGAGCCACAAAGACAGCCAAGAAGTCTCGTATTGCAGACACGAAAGGGCAGCGACATCGAACACGTTAACTACCCCGCATGGAGCACTGGAATCGTTCGGATATTCGGTAGTAACACCCATCATGAGCAAATAACCAGTTTTCCCCACATCTACCCGGTGGGGCGTACGCCCCAGCGAAAGTGGTTAGCAAGATGCATGGTCCACAGCATATACTTTAAGGCTGCATGTATCTTACACGAAAAGTCGGAGAAGATTTTGCTAGGCATCGATAGGTCATAATGTCGTTCCGCCGAAAACAGTGTAGTGTCCAGTGATGTGCTGTTGGCACAAACAGTAGACCATGTCTAGAGCAGTGAATGTATGATGCTTAGATACTTAGAGCAGTGCAGAGTTGCACAAGATGTCTGTGACAGTTTGGTAGTTGCTTTGCGTTAAATAACCCGATTGGGAAAAAATAGTCCCGAGAAAGCACATAGCGCTTCCGGGCATTCAATTTACGTTGCGGGAGGCCTGCAGATACCTGTCGTACTGAAACATGGATCGCTCATATTGACCAACCTTCCTCGCGTGGCGCAATCTCCTAAGGCCTTTTCTAGTGCAACATTAAGTATTGCGATGATGTTATCTTGGCAAAGGAAACATCATTCATCTTCATCGTGAGAAAGTTTCATGGCAAGCAGGAACGAAGTAGGGCAACAGCATCATTTTGTTCCGTTGTCGAGTGGTAAACAGCGCAATGTCAACGTCTCCCAGGGACGGTCATGGAGGACATGCCATCATACAGAAACGTGACATAGGACTTCATCCTGAATGGCTCCAGAAGCCTCGAGTTGGAGCAGCGATATCGTGTCTGGGGCCAGGCCTTTTCTCGTCTGAGATGCTTACCCGTGAGTATGCCGCATCGAAAGGACGATGAACAAACACATCGTTGCGTGGCCAACAAGTGAGAAACAACGATATTGTGCGCCGGGCATCGATAACGCCAGGCTTGAAACGCCGTCAACGGAACAGATGGACGCTGTGCGAAGATGTCCGGTTCCAATTTGCCCTGACTGGTATCTTAGTGCACAGACTGACGCACGCTTTCTATCAGTACGCCCAGAATTAATGCCGGAGTTGTAGCGATAGAGAGCCGTGGTGGTCGGCTGATGAGATGCAACGTGATGACGGGGCAGAAATGGGCAACTCGTGGGAATACTGGGCGTCTGGGGTTCGCCTGCCCCAAACAAATAACCCGCTTGGGAAATGAGATGCGGCATCGTCCAGTTCGTTTGGTCGGAGTTCATGAAGTTGTGTTCATGGAACCGAGCAGACAGGTGTAAGTAACAGTCACTTCGATCTTGTCGTACGTGAGTTGATCCTGCGGGTTGATTACACAGGTAGCTGGTTCCAGGAGGCGGCATGGCTTGACATCGCACAGAAGGGCAGGATCGCTGGCCGCCCAAACATGGACAGTTCCATGATCCTTAGGTATGAGTCGCCCGAATTGCTCAACTACCCACCTCTAAACAAACGCGATTCAGACCTGCCGGACGTGTCACAGTACGGACCTCGCACATGCACGATTGAGAGATACGACTATCCTGAACTGATCAAATACGGGGGACTGGAAGTCAGTCGCATCAAGGGTCGTAACATGGTGTGTCGGTCGGCATTTAGAACAGCCCGGGCAGTCAAAGCCGGACTCAGGCAATTGGAGAAAGAACGCGAGTCGAGAGTCGTGAAGCAGAAAAGAAAGAACCGGAAAGAGACTCGAAGAAGGCTAGTGATGGTATTAGTATAGCTGCTGGGGGGCTTGAGCGTGACTGGATGTTCATCGAAAGTCGAGTCCGATAGATGTTGTTGCAACTCGAAGTGGAAGGGAAAGAGCCGTGACGTACTTTAGCGCGAAGCGGAAGGAACGCCTTATGCGGGTTAGTCCCAAAACCAACACTCTTCGTACCGGCATCGCAACGTGCCTGTGACCATTTGACCACACAATTGCGCGATGTTGGTGTCATTGAGAAATCCTACAACTCTGTCACGTAATTTGAAAGATTCCTTACGCTGGCATGTCTGCCATCGAAAGTCCTGAGGCGACAGACCTGGTCTCCAATGGCTTGCAGGGCGCGAAACGTGTGTTCTTTGTCTTCCAGCAGCGTGCGCACTGTGTAGGACTAACGATCCAGGCCGGCGGAGATCTACAATACTCAATCCGAGATCCTATCTGAAGGACAAGTTATGGCAGCAAGCACCGGTGCTGGTGGGTAGTACCAAGTTCGAGGCATTGCCTGATGCGAAGAACATTCTTGTGACAGGAGGGGCTGGCTTCATGTACGTTTATTCGCTGTGCATGCGCCACCTCGCGAGCATGCACAGTGCTCGATGCGCCGGTGCTGATAACCACACAGCGCCTGTTGGTTCGTCCGCCATCTCGTCCTCACGTACCCAAATCAGTACAATGTCGTCTCCTACGACAAGCTCGATTACTGCGCGACTTTGAACAATACGCGCATCCTCGAGGACAAGCCAAACTTCACTTTCGAGAATGGGGACATTACGTCTCCGACCGACGTGAAGCGCGTGTTGCGTAAGCACAAGATCGACACCATCTTCCATTTCGCAGCGCAATCGCACGTCGACCTCAGCTTCGGCAATTCGTATGAGTTTACCAACACGAACGTTTACGGGACACATGTGCTCTTGGAAAGAGCTCGAGAGCATGGAGTGAACAGATTCATCCACATCTCAACGGACGAGGTGTATGGCGATGTACCTGTTGGTGCGGCAGACCTCAGCGAGACCAGCATACTGGCACCCACGAACCCCTACTCGGCGAGTAAGGCTGCAGCCGAAATGATGGTCAGCGCCTATAGAAGTAGTTTCAAGCTGCCTCTGATCACTGTTCGCGCCAACAACGTGTACGGGCCGCATCAGTTTCCCGAGAGTATGTCAGATCCTTGATCGGAATTTCAAGTATCTTGACTAACACGTCACAGAGATCATCCCAAAATTCATCATGCTCCTCCAACGAGAACAAAAGCTCCTGCTTCACGGCGACGGCTCTCCCACGCGGCGATACCTCTATGCTGGAGACATTGTGGATGCGCTCGATACCATATTTCACAAAGGCGCCATAGGCCAGATATACAACATCGCATCGAAAGACGAGGTCTCGAATGTGGAGATTTGCCATCGCCTCCTGGACATCTTTGGCCTGCCCCACAGCACATCTGCAGAATTGGAGAAATGGGTACAACGCACTGAAGACCGGCCGTTCAACGATCAACGCTACGCTACGGATGGATCGAAGCTGGCGTCGCTTGGATGGCAGCCTCAGATGTCTTTCGACGAGGGGTTGAAGAGGACAGTCGCGTGGTATCGTCAGTTTGGCGAGGTCTGGTGGGGGGACATTAGTAGGGTGTTGACCCCATTCCCTGTAGTCGAGGGTACTGAAATATGGACTCGGGAAGAGCACGATGACTTGCCGTCGTCTGATGGAGAGCACGCGGCAGACGATGACAGCGAGATGTGGACGCAACATGCGCGGAGGAGACTGGAGGCTTTGAGTGGGGCACAACTGTCTGAGGCGGAAAAAGAGTAGTACACTTGAATTGTGTAGACGAAACGATACCCATCCAACCTTTCGACTGACGATGTATTGGTCTTGTCTCGGTTTGGGTGTTGATATGCGCGGTGGTGTTGAACGGCCCGCTGTAGCATATGCAGGGACCGCCGCGCGGGACGGGGACAGCAACCGCGATCCATTCTTGGGATAAGCAGGCCCAAAGTGAGACGAATGCAATCGCTTGAAATTTGAATGAACAAGTCCGCGAATGCGATATGATTGCTGGATAGTGCTTATAGAGTAACTGCAGACGGCCTTTGAGAGCTTTAGCGATCGACGGGCGGCAGCTGAGATGTGGTTGTGGCGGGCTGCTCCGCCTTCTGGAACTCGTCAGCGACTCAGCTCTGGGCGGTGTCTGCTCGAAACGCCCAACGCACCGCGCATCCACCATTCAAACATAATCTGCCCCTCCCCTGTCCTCTCACATACCTCCCTTCACCACCCTTCTCGCCCACCAAATCTACTTCTTCATACGCCAATTCACCGACTGGCAGGCTCGATTTCCAAAACCAATCGTTAGGCGCATCCCCACACTTTCAGCTGCCTGAGACCACAACCTTTGACCCATTCTACGTCCACACCGCCACACAACCATGGGCTTCCTAAGCAAGAAGAAAGACGAGGGCGAGGACAGCAGCCGCAATGCCCTCTTCGGCGGCAGGAAGAAGAAGGACACCCCAGCTGCAGAGAACCCGTACGCTGCGCCAGCGGGCAATGACCCCTACGCACAAGGCGCACCGCCCGCATACTCTGGCGGCAACAGCTCGTTCCGCCAGGAGAAGACGCCTTCTGCCACAGGCCCAGGCCAGCCACATGGACAGAGGCCCGGCGGATACGGGTCGCAAGGCGGCAGCTATGGTTCGCAGGCGGGCTACGGCAACGATCGCTACGGCGGGTCCCCAGCGCCCACACAAAGAGCTGGAGGATACGGCGGGCTCGGACGAACCACCTCACAGGACACCATGTCCACCGACGCCGGCCGCAACGAGCTGTTCGGCAACGCCCCTCAGCGACAACAAGCAGCTCCTCCACAGCAGTCGGGCGCATACGGCCAGAGCGGTGCATACGGAGACCAGAGCGGTGGCTATGGCGCAGCGCCGGGTGGTTATGGAGCATACGGTGATCGCGAGTTGACGGCCGAGGAGCAGGAGGAGGAAGACATCAACGCGACAAAGAACGAGATCAAGTTCATGAAGCAGCAGGATGTGTCGAGCACCCGGAACGCCCTGAGGTTGGCACAGCAAGCCGAGGAGACGGGTCGCGATACGCTTGCTCGACTTGGTGCTCAGGGCGAGCGCATTCACAAGTATGTCAATCTCGACGAAGCATCCATATCATCCTGCTAACATAAGCAGCACTGAGCGCAACCTCGATCTCGCAAGCACCCAAAACCGAATCGCCGAGGAGAAGGCTCGCGAACTGAAGAGTATATCCAACCACCCATATTTGTCTGTCTTCTATTCTAACGACCGACCAGCCCTCAACAAGTCCATGTTCGCAATGCACGTCTCCAACCCCTTCACAGCCAACTCGCGCAAGCAAGAGCGCGACAACAAGATGTAGGTCCTCCCTCGACTCATTCAAATTGTGTAAATCGCCCTGACACTTTGCAGCATGGCAACCCACCAGCAAGAGCGTGAGGCGCGTGATGCCACCCGCAAGGCCGCTTGGGACTCCGCTGCCCGCAACGAGGGCGTGAACCGGAATCTGCAGAGCATAAGCGGCCCAGGCAAGAAGGGGACGCTTGCCGATCGCGCCAAGTACCAGTTCGAGGCCGACTCGGAAGACGACGAGATGGAAAACGAGATTGACTCCAATTTGGGTACGTATTTGCATGCTGTCTCTCTTCCAGTTGAGGAAGGGTAAAATATGGCAGCGTTGAGTACTGACATGACTACTAGATGCTCTCCACGGCGCAGCTAAGCGTCTCAACCAACTCGGCCGCGCGATGGGTGAGGAGGTGGACACACAGAACAGGCACATTGAGAGGATCACAGGCAAGACGGACAAGGTCGATGACCAGATTGCCATGAACCGCGCAAGGTTGGACAGGATCAAATAAGCTCCAAACGATGTGGATGTGAAAGGGTATTGGCGGCTGGGTATATGTCTAGACATGTGAAAATGATCAGTGTTTTGCTTCTGGCGTCGGCTGGGCGTGCACAACAGCCAACTCGGTACGACCACTCTGATGTGCTGCATCGTATACCGAAATTTGATTGTCTCTCGACAACACTTTGCTTTGTGATGACCCTTTCGTGCATGTGGACGTGGAGGGGAGACGTGTAGCTCACAAACGCAGCAGTTGTTTGCGTGCCTCGGTCATGAGCTTGTCTTGATGAAGACATCTGCAAGGATATAGAAGGTAGTACAGACGAACAATCTCATGACTTTTCTCTACAAGCACATTGCCTTGCCCGGAAATCTGGTCCCGGAACACCTGTGAAGCTTGAGCGTGGATCATCTGGTATCGATACAGCACTCACGGACCCACTTGGCGCTGTGCGGGGAAAGCTAAGCTCCCCCAGAGCTACCCGGAGCTGTCCCAACCACGCGTCCAGTCCATGCAAGGTACACGCATCTCACCTGCCAATCCAACGCAGCTGACCTCATTCACCCCGTCCATACAAATAACCCGCTTTCTGCCTCCAGTGCCTGGCTGCAATCATGGGCGGCGAAACACATCGCAGTATGGTGGTTGCTTCAGACTACCCCAAGCTGGCGGCTGGTCCCGTTGGCAAGCAGATTCACCACATTTACCAGGACCGTTTGCGGCAGTTCATGGATGGTGGGCAGTATAGAGAGCAGGGAATTGTTGGGTGAGTCTGCTTTAGCTACATTGCACCTCTATCTCTTCAATGCAGTGAATGTGTCCCATCTAATACGTCATCAGCAAGCTGGCCGAAGCTCGCGCATCTGGCTCCGAATGGGTCAAACTGTCCGTATACTCGCCACCCAACCTCTCGCGCCCGCTCTTCAAAGATGCCACGTCCCACGAGTTCAAGCCTACCAAAGTCGGCGAGTCGTTTGGACCGAGTTGGTCCACGCACTGGTTCAAGGTCCAGCTCACCGTGCCCAAGGACATGCTGAAGAAAGCGCATCTCGAGTTTGTCTGGGATGCAAACAATGAGGGGCTGATATGGACGGAAGAGGGACACACAGTGCATGGCTTGACGGGTGGTGGCGAGCGCGTCGAGTGGATTCTGCCTGAGAGCTTTAGGGATGGCAAGGAACATACCTTCTACATCGAGATGGCGTGCAATGGCATGTTTGGAAACGCGCCTGGTGGTGACTCAATTCAGCCGCCAGACCCGAACAGATACTACCCGCTGCACACCGCGGACATCGTGGCAGTCAATCTTGAGGCGAGGGCGCTGTACTTTGATTTCTGGGAGATCTCGGATGCTGCGCGCGAGTTTCCTGAGGACTCGGTACAGGCACATGACGCTCAGCAGGTTGCGAACCGGATCATGGACACATTCATCGCGGGCGGTGGAAGTAATGACTGCATTGCGAAGGCGAGAAAGGTTGCCAAGGAGTACCTCGGAGAGAAGATTGATTCGCACAAAGTCTACGAGACGGATAACGAGGCAATCGTGACTGGCATCGGATACTGCCACATCGACACGTGTTGGTTGTGGCCGTTTGCAGAGACCAAGCGCAAAGTCAATAGGTCTTGGTCGAGCCAGTGCGACCTCATCGACCGGTACCCCGAGCTACGCTTCTGCTGCACGCAGGCACAGCAATACAAGTGGCTGGAGCAGGATTATCCCTCGACGTTTGACCGCGTCAAGAAGAAGATAAAGGAGGGATCGTTCCAGCCCATTGGTGGCAGCTGGGTGGAGCACGACACGAATCTTCCTGGTGGAGAGTCACTGATCAGACAGTTCCTGTATGGTCAGCGTTACTTTGAGAGCAGATTTGGCCAGCGATGCAAGACGTTTTGGCTACCTGACACTTTCGGTTACTCCACCCAACTGCCTCAGGTTTGTCGCATATCCGGCATGACCAGATTCCTCACACAGAAGTTGAGCTGGAACAACATCAACAACTTCCCCCACACCACCTTCAACTGGGTCGCGCTCGACAACAGCCAAGTCATCTGCCACATGCCCCCGTGCGAGACATATACTGCAGAAGCAGACTTTGGCGATGTCAAGAGGAGTGTGTCACAGCACAAGTCGCTCGATCAGGACAAGACGTCTCTTCTCGTCTTTGGCAAGGGTGACGGCGGAGGTGGCCCGACATGGCAACATCTCGAGAAACTCCGCCGATGCCGCGGTATGAGCGACAAGGGCAGCCTTCTACCACGCCTCAAGCTCGGTGATTCCGCAGACGACTTCTTCGACCGACTTGAGAAGAAGATCGAGAACGGTACTGAGCTGGTGACATGGTATGGCGAGCTATACTTTGAGCTTCATCGCGGCACGTACACTACTCAATCAAACAACAAGCGCAACAACAGGAAGGCTGAGATTATGCTGCGGGATATCGAGTATCTGGCAACTTTGGCGACTATCAAGAACAAGTTTGGAAAGAAGAGCGCGTACAAGTATCCGAAGAAGGGTCTGGACGACATGTGGGAGAATGTGCTGCTCTGTCAGTTCCATGACTGCCTGCCCGGCAGTTCGATTGAGATGTGCTATGACGACTCAGACAAGGTATGTAAAGTATTTCATCATTGTCTAAGACATGCGCTAACCATGGCAGATTTACGCTGATGTCTTCCTTACTGGTGAGCGTCTGCTCTCCGATGCACTAGCTGAGCTCGGCTTTGACGACGAAAAGAGCCTTACAGCAGACAGCCAGCTCGTTGCTCTCAATACACTCCCGTGGCAGCGAAGCGAAATTGTCAAGCTGCCGAGTATCACAAACAAGGCAGTATACGGCCTTGCTCACGGCAACGGATTAGGCCCAATGGAAGTAGGCCCTCTCGCTTCTCCCTACTCTGCAAGCACCGCTTCCATTCGGAAGGTACATTCAAACGTCTTCGAGCTTCGCAACTCCCAATTCGTGGTCCAGGTGACAGATGGCGCCATCACCTCGCTCTACGACATTGCAGCGGAGCGAGAAGTTATTCCCAAGGGACAAAAGGCCGCCCAGCTCGTAATCTACGACGACAAGCCCCTCTACTGGCAAGCTTGGGATGTCGAGGTCTACCACCTAAAGTCCCGCCAAGAACTCTCACCCCACAAAGTCTCCATCTCAGAAGAGAGCATCCACCGCGTCTCGCTCGAGATTGAAACCAAGATCTCAGACAAATCCTGGATCAAGACCACCCTTTCCCTCCCCGCCGCGGTCGGCAATGCTCCCACCGCCATCGAAATATCCGCCGACATCGAATGGCACGAGACGATGAAGTTCCTCAAAGTCGAGTTCCCCGTCGACATTGTCAACACGGAAGCGAGCTACGAAACGCAATTCGGCATCGTGCGCCGCCCAACGCACTACAACACTACATGGGACATGGCCAAGTTCGAAGTCTGCGTGCACAAGTGGGCGGACTTGTCTGAAGCTACATACGGCGTGTCTATCCTCAACGACAGCAAATTCGGCTTCGCGACACAAGGGAATGTCATGCGACTGAGTTTATTGCGTGCGCCCAAAGCGCCAGATGCGCATGCAGATATGGGTCATCACACGACGCGATACGCGATATTCCCACATGCGGGCGGATTGGATCATAGGACGGTACGCAAGGCGTTTGAGTTCAATAATCCGCTCAAAATCATCGGGCGCTCGAAGGACTCCCCGTCCAACACCAACATCCTCTCCCCCTTCCACATCCTCTCCGCCCCCAACCTCGTCCTCGACACCATCAAGCGCGCCGAAGACGACGAGGACGTCAGCACCGGCGACTTACCCACGAAACCGGGTCACAGCGTTATTTTGCGCATATATGATAGTCTGGGCGGGAAGAGTAAAGGTGTGTTGACGTGGGGGAAGGAATTGAAGGTGAAGAAGGTGGTAAAGTGTACTGCGTTGGAGGATGAACAGGAGGAGATGGGGGAGATTGTGAGTGTGGAGGTTGAAGGAGAGCAGGGGAGGATCGGGGTCAAGATTGAAGTTAGGGCATTTGAGATTGTGACGTTGAAGATTGTGTTGGAGGAGTAAGAAAGATGTGGAGGGGGACAATACAGTAAGCTATGGTAGCGAAGAAGTGCAGGTTCGACCTATTAGTATGAACATCCATGTCATTCCTTCTTCGTTCCTTGATTATTACTGAGGAATGTCGTGCCTGTTCACTCATCGCTAGTTCTTGTTTTGTCTGAAGGATGAAGAAGTGCTGCTCCTACGAAATGGGTCGCGAGGGAGGGGAAACCCAGGCTTAGGGATATCACTCCAGCCCACTCGTCACATACTCTTGTTCCGCCTAGAGGGCAAAGGGGTGTTGCTCCTAGAAATTGTGCAAAGAAGCATGAATAAAAGAAAAAGCGTTCGAAGACTCGCTTTTGGACAGAGGAAGGGAGGGTAAGAGGAAAATGTGGTGAGAAGCGAGGTCAAGGCGTCGAGATGGTAACGGCCAAGGTTGTTTTGGAGTAACGAGAGGGGTAATTGGTTGGGAAAGGGGGAGGCATTAGCGGATACAAACACAGCTTGTGCAGAAAATTTATGTGTTCTTCACTCGCTCGATCTTCATGGGATGTCTTGCACCATGCTCGATCGTGATTGTGACATTCCGCGCGTAGATTGCTAGTATGTCAAAGCCTGAAACACTACCGGATTCTAAAAGTTTCAATATCGTCTGTGACGTGTTCAATATACTGCTCGGTCACAGACATATCTCCCGAGCTGAGGTGTGAGTCTTCAAATAGGAAACAATCACCACAGACCAATGTCCAGAATTCGTTGCCATTAGGTCTCAAAAGACATGGCGAGACAGCACCACGGATGATGGCCACTACATCGCCAGCTTGTGCGCTTTCTGATGTAATCGCCAATGTTTTGTTGTCCAGTAAGACAATACAACATTGTTGGAGTGAATGAGCATATTCTTGCTTTTGAAATTCATCTTCGGGGCCGCGGAGGTCGTTTACCTGATAGGGCAACATTACGATCATGAGACTAATATGAACATTTGATGCACACTTACTGAGCGTCCACTCTGATGACGATGCAGACTTTGATGCAGAGTGTCACTATCCATACACAGCATTGCTGGTCTGTTAACGAAATTGAACATCTTGTGATCGCGGGCGGTTACTTACTGTCAAGAATCTCTTGCCCAAGTTTGTACGTCGTTTCTACGCTATCAAGTTGACTCTCTACATCGACGTACTCTCTGAGGTTTGCAAGCCCATGGTAGAAGTGACGCATCTTTGTTCCGGCATCATGGAGATCGCGAAACGAGAACACACAACTTTTAGAAGCTACTTCAGCATATCGACAACCTGTGACATGTAGCTCGAGGGAAACACCACGTTGGGCGATTTCTATGAGTACTATCTCGTAATGTCGCTCGATGATTGGCTCGATGTCGTTGGCAGTTTCATCTAAGTTGAGTGGAAGATTTTGAGTCCAGTCTGGAATCCAAGAACTCACGTCTAATGTATGTGGGTGGCGAACAGCAAGTAACAAGCGAAGTCCTAATACAGGCAGGAGAAAGAGCGCAACTTGGGTGAAGCATTCCTCCACGCCTTGACTGTAGTCAATTAAAGCATCCAAGTGTCCTTTTGCAGAGCCGGCCATAGATCTGAGAGCAAAAACTCTGTCTCTGGGATCAGTTGCTAGGCACTCTCTGCTCCTGAATAGCATCAGCCACAGATTGATATGAGGTGCTTCTCTTTCTGAAGGTGGATTGAAGATGCAGTCTAGGGCAAGAGGCCGCTTTGTCAATGCGTTGTTGTTGTAACCATAATACAATTCCCAAAGTGCTGCAAAGGATCCAATGGCGGAGCCGTACATGAATAGAGTAAAGGTCTTGTCACAGACTTCTTGGAGAACCCAGACTCTTTTGAACCATGGTAGATCAAACATATCCGATAACTGCTTGACAATGATTTCATTTGGAGGAGGGCGAACCTCGTCCTTGTACTTGCCGTGAACCAGAAGATCGTCTACAATTGCCCATTCATCGAGAAGGGCGCGGCACTCTGTGACTTGCTCTCCAAGGTAAACGACAACACCGGAAGCGAAGTCGAAAATGCGGTCCATGATGCACACTTGTCGTGCTCGTTCCGCAACATCAATCTGATTAATGCAGATGGCATCGATCCAGAGAGAGCGGTAAGAATCTTTCCCCCGTAAACGTCGAAGGGCGTTGTAGCAGTTGTCTCCCACTGCAAGCCTCATGATGCTGTCGTGGAACATGATGCTCTTGGTTCCCCCAGGATCGCCCCAAGTATATGATAAAGCCTCGTATTCGAGGGATGCATCGGATAATCGTGCGTGCTGGATCGTACATATTATGGGGTCAAGGTCGTTGGAGCTAGGATGCAAGATAAGGATGCGAATGGAATCCTTATACAGTAATGGCTGGTAAAGGTATCGAAACATGTTGAGGATGAGCTTGATCAGAGGCTAGCGAGGAACAACCCCAATCCTACAGTGATAAAGAAGACTGGACAGCAGCTTTATATACTACGCTTCCTCAGCCTTGTGTCGAGCCT
The DNA here is from genome assembly GCA_001644525.1 of Phaeosphaeriaceae sp. SRC1lsM3a. Classification (NCBI taxonomy): domain Eukaryota; kingdom Fungi; phylum Ascomycota; class Dothideomycetes; order Pleosporales; family Phaeosphaeriaceae; species Phaeosphaeriaceae sp. SRC1lsM3a. The sequence continues at coordinate 98,019 of KV441731.1, forward strand.
GAGGCTGAGCCAAAATGATGTCGTGGCTGTCCCTCATACGCGGGGTTGCTGTCCCGTGGTAGCGCAGCACCTGCAATCCCCAACGAAGGCGAAAAGATGAAGATGAGAGAAAGCTCCCTCATGAAGAGAGACGGAGTATAAATGCTGGAGCCTTTACGATTTTGGTCATATCAGTACGATCTGCTGCATAACCGCGCAACCGCCATTGGTCTCCGAGCGGCGACCAATGCGCTGCTTCGCATATGTCAATTAATATGCAAGATAGGTGTCAAGTGTCGCATGCGCAGCAGAAGATATGGGAGATAAAGCAAAAGGCCTGACAGACCATGGATGCTAGAAGCAGTGACTGTGCGTACAATATGGGCCTCGTCTCTGTAAAATGGCAGAATTCTCGTTGCAATGCACGCTGAATTGTGGAATCGATGGGATCGCAATGCTCTCAAAGCACTGCAAACGTAAAATGCGTTGCCTGTAGAGCTCTTTAAATTCATTAAAGCTTCAATTCGAAGGGCAGCTGCCTCCATGTACTGTGCAATTGAGTGCGAAGCTCTCGCTGTCTCTTTCTCACGCCGGTTTACGTCACCAAACAGTCAACACCACATTTGCTTTCGGATTGAAGCTTCAGCAAGGACGTCAGCTGCGCAAGTGCTGATAAGATCTACGGGATGCGATACGACTTTTGATGTAGTACTACGGAACTTCTGGTGCGCAGGTGCAGCGCAGTTGCAAGTGACACATGCGACGAAAAACGCCGCACCACACTACGCAACGATGCTTTCGCATGCGGAACAAGTCCCAGTATCAAGCTAAACAGCTTTCACACAACCAGATATCTTAGAGAGTGTGCAGCGGCTCATATTTGGATGGTAACACAGCCGCTAGTGAAGAAGCATCGCTCTTCTTCCTTCCTGTAGTCGGACCACCCACTCCGATTAATCTTCACTCGTATTACAATGAGCAAACTCGTCACGATACATTGGGATTATCTCGCGATTTCAGGACAGCGCCTAGGTACGCCTCTGTCTCCTTCCCCCAAATTGGTCAACGCACAACAATAGTTAGTCCCACTCGGACTTGAGCCCACTGACGCCAACAGGTACCTCGCCTAGCGTGGTGATGCGAAAGCCTTGTCGCAGTCCCTCGCCCTCTTCACTAACGTCGTAGTCTGAAATGGCCGTGTGCGCGGTAACGCGATTATCCCACAGCGCGACCGTTCGATCATCCCACTTCACACGCGCTTGAATGTCCTGGCTCGCGGCAATATGCTACCCAACACATTAGCATTGCATACAGGATATAGACGGAACACTCACCGCGAACAACAACTTGAGGATGGCATCGCTCTCCTCATCCTTCAGCCCAACAATTCGCTTGGTGAATCCTGGGTTGACAAACAGGACTTTCTGCTTCGTTACGGGATGCACCCTCACGATCGGATGGTAGCTCTTCACTGGATCACGTCGAACAAAATGGCCGTCACGGGCCGCCTTCTCTGCCTGCCCGAACCCGCTGTGCTCAGCTCGCAAGCCCTCCAAGAACACTTTCAGCGGCTCAGACAATCGCTCGTACGCTGCTGCTTGAGATGTCCAGCCCGTGTCGCCACCCGTCTCTGGCACTTGGACAAGGGTCAGGATCGTGATGGCAGGCGGTTGATGCTCGTATGAAACGTCCGAGTGATATCCAGTAGTCGTGAGCTTGGAAGAGCTTCGGCCCAGACGGTAGAGATTATCTTTCCCGAGGTAGATACTGTGAAACTCGATGTGATCTTTGACGTGGGCGCCAACAGGATGGACGTGCAGACGACCAAAGTACTGCCCAAACTCTTTCTGCTTTTGAGGCCCGATGTCTTTGAAGTCCTGGTCACGGAAGACGACCACACCGCGCTCGGCGATAAGGAGTGCAAGCTCGTCTTTTTGCGCATCGGTTAGTTGCGAGAGTTGGAGCCCTGTGATCTCGGTGCCCACACGGGGTGTAAGCTTCGAAACTTTGAGACTAGAATTTGACTTGGAAAGCAGGTTGGACTTCGCAGGATCCGCGTGCTGGCCGCGGTCCTCGAAGTCAAAAAGTGGCGTCGGTGCATATTTTGTTGTAGTGTCGTAGACGGGCAGATATGCGGAGTACTTGGACTACATCTAGACTCAGACGAGTAGCCCGAGGTGTAGCTGCGAACATACCTCGTTGTGAACTTCATCGCTGTAGGCGACTGCCAGCTTGATAGGTTGCCCCTCAGCATTGGTTGCTTCCTGGACTTGAGTGATAGTTGCCATGTTGAAGGCTGTCTTCGACTTTGGCTTTGCTGGAATGCAAGTTTTGTCCTAATGGATGTTTTTTGTGCTTTCTTATATATAGTTTCCTGCCGCACAAGCACTGGGATTGCGATATCGGGTCGTAGGCTTGTGCATTATTCCCGCGCGGCATGCGATTGTAAATGCCATGGTTGACGGCACATGGTTGGAGCACGACATCTCGACCCCGCAGGCACGCGATGTTGAGCCAAAACAACGCAATCAACGTTGAACATCCTTATCGGCACCTTCAACTCTGGCTCGTGTCATAACGTATTGCTCATAATCTGTAGCTCAAACGGTGACGGCAATAATTCGGGTACAATATTGATCTTGTTACGATTGATACTCTCGATATTAATCATGTCGGAATGCAATTCTAGAGACATCCTATTGTCGAGAAATTATCAGTATCGCTGCAAGCATGAGCTGGGTCAACACCATACTGACTCTGCACAAACTTTTAGATGCTTGGTCGCTTAGAGCCGTTGCGAAGATTGGCTATCATTTCTCTAATGGGCTGGGCAATGCGTAGCGTTCATAAGCATTGCGAATGTCAACCCTGCCATTCGCAATGGCCAAGGTATCTCACGACACCAGCCGTCTCTTGGAAGACGATGGTGTCTCCGAGGGATGTGGAGGTTGAAGGAGCTGATGTACACAAGTATAAGTGCTGAAATGTAGTTCGCAATGCTCGTAGGCACTCGACAAGTTGCCGTTACATCTACAAAGCAGTGGCTTTCTCATCCAACACATTCAGCAGCCCACCATGGGGAAATCACCTAATGCAGACACGAGCGTGGCAAATGTTGTTTCCAAAGAGGAGTCTTCTCCAGCACTTTCCGTGCAAAGTACTGATGTAGAACAAAATTCGAAGCAAGATATTGTCCAAGTTCGGCAACTTCAAGATGAACAGCCTCCACCAACCGTCTCGTACCTCTGGCGCCGACGACCCAAACCTGATCCAAACGCCATTGCAACACAGCGGTCTGTCTTTGACGATCCAGAACAAGCGAAATACTTCCAGCCCCTCCCAACATACGAGAACATCCACCGCTTTGACCCTAACGAGCGATGGACATGGGCTGAGGAAAAGGTAGGCGTCGCCTCGATGTCACACGAAAATCACTCACCAATCGACAGAAAGTTTTAAGCAAGATCGAATGGCGTATCGCGGCGTGGGCAGCTATTGCATTCTTCGCTCTTGACCTCGATCGGTCGAATATCTCGCAAGCAAACACGGACAACTTCCTGGAGGACCTGGGTCTATCCACAAATGGTGTGTTTATGTGTTTCCAACTCATCAGTTCATTACATTAACCTTTACAATAGACTACAACCTTGGCAACACTGTCTTCAAGGTCGCTTTTCTGCTTGCCGAACTACCGTCACAGCTGGTCAGCAAGAAGATCGGGCCCGATCGATGGATACCTGCGCAGATGATCTTGTGGTCAATTGTTGCAACGTCGCAGTTCTGGCTCAGTGGTCGGAAGTCGTTTCTGGCATGCCGTGCCCTCATAGGTCTGCTCCAAGGCGGATTCATTCCCGATGTGATACTGTACATGGTAAGCTCTCAGCCATTCTCCCTCGTGCATGTCACTGACACAAGCCAGTCCTACTTCTACAAGAGCACAGAACTTCCTTTCCGTCTAGCCATCTTCTGGATGGCCAACCGACTTACTGATGTCATCGCGCCACTTTTGGCATACGGCTTGTTGCGACTCCGTGACTACCATGGATACGAAGGGTGGAGGTGGTTGTTTCTCATCGAAGGTATCCTCACCCTTGTCATTGGTATCTGGTCAATTTTTATGATGGCGCCTTCGCCGACCCAAACCAAGGCTTGGTGGCGGCCGCATGGGTGAGTGGGTCCCGTGTTGGAAAGAAACGAATCCTTCGATTGCTAACAGTGTGCGATATTTAGTTGGTTTACCGAACGCGAAGAGAAGATCATGGTGAACCGCATCCTCCGCGACGATCCAAGCAAGGGTGACATGCATAATCGGCAAGCCATCACGTTCAAGCTGCTATGGAAGAGCATGTGTGACTTTGATCTCTGGCCAATATATGCCCTTGGACTCACATTCGGTATTCCTGCTGGGCCTCCCGATCAATACCTCACTCTGACACTTCGACAATTGGGATTTGACACATTCGATTCAAATCTCCTCAGCATACCCGCACAAGTTGGCACAACAATCAACGTACGTTCGTCTTTCCACTAACGTCCTTGGCTGACCCATATAGATGCTTATCATGACGTACGTCTCGGAGAAGATCAACCAGCGCGCGTACCTTGGCATTTTCGTCCAGCTTTGGTTCTTGCCATGTGTGATTGCAATGTCGCTGCTCCCCGACGACTCGTCAAAATGGGCGCGTTTTGCCGTGGTGACAGTCCTCTTGTCGTACCCGACACCTCATCCAATGCAAGTTGGCTGGTGTAGTCGCAACTCGAATACAGTCCGAACAAGAACAGTATCTGCAGCATTATACAACATGGCTGTTCAACTGCAAGCCATCATCTATTCGAACATCTATCGCGACGACGATAAGCCGCTTTGTAAGCTTTGTGTCCTTCCTCGAAGACTCCACGATGCTGACTCGATGCTGTAGATCGCCGCGGGAACAGAGTCTTGGTAGGCGTCTGTGTATTAAACATTTTCCTCTACTTGTTCAACAAGAGTTACTATACCTGGCGCAACAAGCAACGTGACCGCCAGTGGAACGCTCTGACTGCCGAGCAAAAGGTGGAATACATGGACACCACGACTGACGAAGGAAGCAAAAGGCTGGACTTTCGTTTCGCGCATTGAGGTTGTCCATGAAGTCTTTGTCTTCTTCTCCTACATCTGTCGTACATGAAGTCATTCAAAGTACCGTTCGGCGGACCGGTGCAATGTAACACCATGTCGATATACATCATGGTACTGGCTCTTGGTCGAAATGTTCTTCCGCTACTAGAATCCGTTTATGCAGCCGATTATAGCTCGAACACAGGCTCGAAAGATTCGATTGATCTTGTACGCTGGCTAGGTCGGGCTATGACGCTTTTGCGGTCAAGAGGCGAGCAATCAATCGATCAAAGAAGAAGCTCATATCCTCTCCATCCCATTTCTGATCTTGTAACTTCTTTCCGACATAGTTCATACCCTCCTGATCCCTTCTGATCGAACCTTGGATGCTCGAGATAAAAATGTCTCCAGGTGATAACGTTGATCCATGTGCAGGCTCACTGTCGTTGCCCATGTGAAGGCGCGTATGACAGCCCCCAAAACAAGCCATATAAAAGCTCATGAGTACTCTTACAGCTTCTTCATCTATAGACTCCAACCTATGGTAAGGTTCTTTGGGGCTCAGCGAGTTTGTACTTCCATGATACGGCCTCTTTGCGGAGTGGTATTGGACCGATTCTACCGTCATGAGGATGACAAGCAATGTTGCTAATACTGTCGGCCAATCGTCGCAGTCTCTTCCAAGCAGAAGTAATTCCAAGGACGAAAGCACTTCTTTCATCAGTTGAGCTCCCAACAACCCCAAGGCTGAGCCGATTTGTGCCCGAATGAAGCACGGAGTTATCTGCCCGTAGTCAGAAGTGCCCATGGTCGTTCGTACAAGGAGTTCAAGCGCTGCGTCGGTGATGGGCTCCGGAATAGTTATGTCGCCGCCAATATGCACCAGGACCAAGAGCTTGAGTGCCATAAAAATGAGTCGCGAATTGGCTGAATAGCTCGCAAGACACCGATAGAACACATATATCTCGCGAAGAACTCGGAGCGGCGACACGTAAAGTGGAAACTGGCGGAAATCATTTCCGACGAGTGACTTAAGGTGTTCGTCCAGAACGTTCTGCAGTGTTTCGATTGCACCGGGCGTCAAGACGGCAGGAAGAACTAGGTGGGTGTGCTTTCTAGGCTCGCTAGGAGATGACGGTGGCCACTCGTATACGAGATGGTCGTGAACGATGTTGAACCTCGAATCCTCAAGTCCATGAACCGCGAATCGTATACTCCGCCCGAATCCGATGTAGATAGGTATGTAATACACATTTGTGCTATAGAGATTCATATCGTCGAGCCCAATGTAAGATTCAAGGGGCACAGGTCTCGGATGCCAATCCAGGTCTTTGCTGAGGAATGCATCTGAAAGTTTGGACAGCATGCGATCGCGACATGGTTGATGCACAAGCTCTCTTTTATAATGATTCAAGCAAGATCGGCAAGGAGTACCAGGATCACACTTTTCTTTTCGCTTGATGCAATTTGAGCACGCTCCTACGATTCTCATCAACGCTGCATTACTCCTTTGAGAAGGCGTGAGGCCCTTTTTCCGCCCACGAGGTGTTCTACCCTCCGAAGCAGGCTGAAGATCAGGCTGAAGGCGGCCGTTGTTGTTCATCGAGTACGATACCCAACCAAAATCTTGCGGAGTTTGTTCACGACGTGCGGATCTGTCAATATTTTTGCCCTTTGTGAGTGCAGGATTTTCTAGCCGTGGTGAAGCTTTGTGAATGTCATCCTCAATAATAAGATGTTCGAACTGGTCAAGCTCATCGATATCTCCAAGAGAAGACGGCGCTGTCATGCCAAATGAAGGGCTATTGAGAGACCAAGCAACACTTCCGCGGGAGGACAGACTTTCCATCGCGGAGGACGATATTGAAATCATGGATTGCGGTATCAGATGTCTTCCAGAAGTGAAAATTGGCGAGACTCCTTGATCGTGTGCAATGCGATCGTCCTCAGTTCGGCTTATGATTTCCATCGGTTCCGATCTCATGAAGTCCCAATCCATAGATGGGCCGGTGATATAATCTCCATCCCACATCACTAAATCTTGCCATTCTTCATTTGACGACGGAATTGTGGAATTAGTAGTTTGTGCGTTGTCGTTTTTAAAGTTACTGCCGGTATGTGATACAACTTCTGTAAGTGATGCGTCGCCAGTGTCCAAGGTCAACAGCTTCCAATGCCCCTGGCTTTCTATTGTGTCGAATACAGGCTTAGCAGGCATCATGAGGGCAGTCCCGCGCCGAAGTGAACCAGCTACAACATGGCCATACACTTCTTTGGTGTCGCGGTCAACAACTAGGCTACCGCAGTCACCTTTCGTGACTTGTTCGTCGTGCTTGAACATGTACAGTGTTTGGACAAGACTGCTTCGCGCAAGACGCATATATAGCGGTAAGTCAAGAATGCTGCCTTGAACAAGTCCATGACATGTCATGGCCGTCACATTTGCACGGCGGATCTCTGATATGCGCACACTTTCCTGCATGACTCGTTCGGGGTTTGCCAGGCGCTCAAGTACTCCTCGTACTAGAGAGTTGGTCACCACGATGACAGCGACATCGAACTCATCGCTCGACATTGTTGCCAGCCCAAATAATTCTAGCTCTGCTACTATTGGTGGGGCCTTCGATGCAACGACTGTAGAACTTTGGGCGTCGGAAATTTTCTCGGCCAGATCAGGAACGTCGTCCTGGGGTTTATCATCTCGTGTAATGCTAGACCCAATCGACCGCGACGTTGAGCCCGATGCAGAATCTGTTCCTATAGCTTCAGGAGAAGTGCCGCTATACATTGACGAGGCTTCGAGGCCGACACTATCACTGCCATCGCTCTCACTTTCGCTGTCCGTATCAAATGGCCACTCGAAAGTGGTTCCTGATTCAGCCCTTGGAATTGCCGCAACCCCCGCGTCCGAGAACGCATGAGCCGCAGTGATGTAGCCATATTCAGTTCCGGCATACACAGCATTCGCAGTGGCGAGCCGGAGCAATCCTCCTCCATCTCTCATATAAATTGACATCCCAACTGGGCTGATTGGTTTTGTTGGGTTGTAGAATACTTCAAACGATCTTAGAGGCTGCGCGGGAGCTTGGCCGTCCATCGCCACTGGATTGATTGGGCCAGTCGGGAGGTAACGCAAAGGCCACAATTTGAAATACCGGTGGTTTTGTAATATATCGCTTCGTTCGATGGCAACTTTAGCTTCCTCTCGCGATGGCTCGTCCTCACTAGCAATGATCAACACAGGCCTGGCAGACTTTGGCGCCTTGCCAACCATGTAAGGCCAGACAAAGACTTCCAAACTTGATTCCCGGCAAGATTTCCGCAGTTCGTCGCGAATTTTAGGCCCAAGAACTTTATACTCTTCAGCAATCAGACCCCTCACCTCCCAGCAAAGATATCGAGTCTTCCACCAAGGATTCGCTTTGTAATCAATGTGTACACGATTCTCCTCATCCACAGAGTCTTGCAAGGCAGGCAGAGGCTGCAAGCGATTTCGCGTCTTATCAATGAGCTTTCTTGGACTCAGAGTACTGGATCGACGTGCGTCCATCGTGAGAGGGATGGAGCAGGCATCAGCTTTGTGTGACCCAGGTGCCGCGTCGAAGGCTGCGTAGGTAATTGCGGTGGAAGGCTCAATTGTTGAATATTGGAAGGTACGAGGAACCGTTGTTACGTCTTGCGCAGACTATGCCTTCCTGAGGCCGTATCATGTCAAAAGGTCGAGGGCTGAGTCGGCTTACGCGCCCGCACCATCGACCGGTGAGAAGGTCAAATCATCGACAGGCATGCAGGACTGGTAGCCGAGACGCTAAATATCTGCCTGAACGATCTGATTTGTTGGGACACGTCATCTCATGCACGGTTGGTGGCAGTGCAAGCAAGCCACACGTACCCCTTCACTGTGCACGTGAGTGTATAACAACCAGCTGATAGAAGTGCGCACCCCCGCGATGAAAGTAGAGTCGATGCTAATATTTTTCCGTATATTAGAGTGTCATGTTTATCGACAATAGCGCCACCGAGGGTCCTGTTCCGGAAAGTGGAAAAATTGATATCATTAGAGGTATCTGGCACGAGGAATTTTGTGCAACATGCTCATCTGACCTGAAGTGCTGGGACACGATTCTCGACTTCTACAGTGCTGAATGCAAGAAGGCAATATCATACAGCCGTGGGGAATGTACCACTGTAAGGACACATCGAGACGTCATTGCGATTGCAGACATGCTGCGAAAAGGTCATCCCAAACAAGAGATAACCAACGCATTACTCGCTCTCGATACTCAAGGGAGGTCTGAAGAGGCCAAATCTCGTATGGTGGAAGGTTCACTTAGGCTTGTCGCGCGTTTGGTTTCCATGGTCGATGTTGGTCAACTACCTCACAGCGTACAGGGCTGGGCACCCATAACCTGGAGCGATGCCGATCTGAAATTGCAGACCGTGCTAGAAGAGTTCTTTCATGGAAACACCTCCGCAGCCACAGGTATTAAGTTTAGTGAAGGGTTCACTGCGCGCAATCTTCAGAGATTCGCAGGACTCCGAATTAGATGGACCAATAACCTCGCAAATCACCTTCGACTCATGGACGATGACACTACACTCTGCATTTTCCATCATGTATGCTTTCTCAAGCATCAAACCGGGTTCGACCCTCCGCGCGAAGTGGCGTGGAATGTCCACTGACACGTGTTGCAGCAATTCCGTTCTCCCCCAAGGCCTCGCAGACGAAACGCTGCGCACCATCGCATTACTTTTCCCGTGTAACGACCGAAGTACCCGTCACTGGTTACAAGACGAACGAGCCTCTCCAAAAGCTTTGGCAAATATCGATATGGGCATATTAGATTGTGACCGCATCATTTGCGAACAACGACTTGCGGAGAAGTTTGAATTCTGGCGAGAGGAGCTCATCACTTTGAAGGAGCTGTTCGATCAACCACGTCCATCCTCGCTTGCGCAATTTTGGTATGACAGAAGAAACAAGGCTCAATGGTACACATTCTGGATCGCTGTACTTATTCTATGTCTGACTATCTTCTTTGGAATGGTACAGAGTATTGAAGGAGCCTTGCAGGTGTACAAGGCTTACCACCCCACGGAGTGAGCTTAATCAATAGCGCGCCTACTCCGCTCTATTTTATCGCCTTTTTCCTATATCGTGCGGCAGTTGACACAAGTCTTGGGCGGCTGCAGTCCTTCAGGTACGAGCGTGGGATCAGCGGTCCAACAGCCTTTCCCGCTAGAGCTCCTCACGCGTCGTTGAATGAGAGGCCGGAGTGAACGAAGCCTTGCGGCCTTGCCTGCGTGTTGGCGTTTCGAAGCCAAGCTCGTTGCGGGAATTCTAAGCGATTTGGCTTGGCTGTGCTGATAAGTGTTGTGAGCACTACCCACCATGTTTATGGTGAGACTTCCACCATGCATTGTGTCTGTGCGCACAGCCACGATGCTCGTGAGATTCTTCTGCTAGCCTTCACGCATCAAAATTCTCTCACATACCTTGAGCTAAACTCGAAACAAATGAGCTTTGTGAGCAGTTGAGAATTCTCAATTGAGCTTAACTTTGCCGCGCCGCAAGTATTGAGTCTTATCCTATACCGGAACTCTGACCAGCTCTCACTAACGTACGATCGACATTTGTATCGTATATCGTACTGCGCCGCCAGTGCGAAATCCCAGGTAGAGTGAGAAAGGTACCACAGTGGTAGTGATTAATCCCACATCCAAACGCCTCCAGGCCCGCAAGTGAAAAAGAAGAAGACAAAACAGTTGTGCGCGTCACAGTTCTGCATCAAGGAGCCCTTCTCTCCCTAAATTCCTTGTGCAGTTCAATGACCATGCGGGCGACGACTGCCATGTTTGCCTCCTCCGCAGCCGTAAGAGTGAGGCTCGCAATGAACTGCTTCACTTTGTCTGGATGCCACATCAAGCATTCCTGTTGCATGATTTTATAAGATTCGTTTGCAGATGAGCCGGGAAGTGCATTGTAATAGAATGCGACGACGCTCTGTTCGTTCACGTCCTTGCTCAGGCCTGACCTCACCGGCCAAGGCATCCCAAGGGAACTGCAGACCTTTTTCTCTGTCGAAAATGTTAGGCTTAAGACTAGCGCACAGTTAAGATAACAAACCTTTGAATTTTCTTTGAGCCTCCACATATCGTGTCCACGCTTGCCTCCATGACCGCCTCTCTCCTTCTGCTTCACGGTCCTTTCTTTCTTGCTCTTTGCGTGCATACTCCTTAGCACGCTCCTCCCTACTCTTCCTTTCTTCCTCTTCTCGCTTCTTTCTAGCTTCTTCCTGAGCGCGCTCTTGCCTTTCCCTCTCTTCCTGCTTCCTCTTCGTCTCCTCTCTCGAGCTTTGGCTTCCACCAAATCGTGGTTTGGGATCGTCATCATTCATTCGAGCGTTTCGCATTCGTTCGGAAAGATCCTCTAGATCAATATCGTCAATGATAATTTTCCACTTCGTAGCAATGTCGCTCGATTGACGTTTGTGGTGGTGGCATAGAGCATCCGTAGCCACTCTCATCAGCTCCGCCTTTGTGGGATGTGCGTGTGGGAGCTTGTCGCCGATATCTTTCAACTGTTTTGTCACACTTGTACTATCCATCTCCCACCCACATCTTTGGCGCCTAGTTGGAGCATAACCAACGCAGCTGTGGTAACGGTAACGAGGATTCCAGATCTGGAAAAGCGTGAACAAGTCGACGTTGGGTGAATTCATGGTGATCGTAAAAGGAGAATGGGGCGTGGTTTGGTTAGTTAGGCGCACAAGACGAATCACCACTGAGTTGGCGGAGCGTGGAGTTCTCAAATCGTCAGCTCCGCTACATTGAATCTTCGCGCTGGGTATTTAGCATTTCGTGTGCCTGGCTGCATGCTCCGTGGGCGTGCACAGCCTGGCGGCGGGCCGAAAGGATACTGCACCTACGTGCCGCTGCCATGCACACTACCGCCCCTGGTTATTGGAGGCCTGCAGGAACACTCGTTCGGGCCGCTATCAACCCGGAAAATGCCCAAGGTGGGACGAATTCTTGCTAACTTTTGCTGCCTCAGCCCCGATTGGCGTCCGTGGAACCCGCTGGTTGGCTTACGCGACCTTTCATGCGCAAGGCTATGCATCTCGTTTTTGGACAGCCACTTAAACCCGTATGCGCCAAAAGCAAGTCGTAGTTACGTTTTACGGTGCGAAACCGGCACAGTTTCGACACGCGAGGTGCGCATCATTTTGTGTAAGAAGTGGCGGTATTGAACGGAGCATCCTGGCGGCTAGACGCTAGGCAGCACAGCCAATAAGGAGGGGTGAGAGGAAAACGGAGGTAGAGAGACCAAGGTGTGGGGGCCAGGTGCTCCTTTCATACTGTAGTCATTTCCAGCGGCGCTAAATGTCGAGGGCAGCTATTTCAAAAGTGGGTAAGCGTGAGTGCTCGGCTAGCCCGAATAGGCGGCACCTGATAGAAGACCACAAACAAGGGTGGTTTCTTGGAACAGTTCAGCTTCTTTGAGGACTCATATCCGCAAAACCTAGATCGTGGGACTGTGGAGTCCGATGTACTTCAAACCATGCTACAGCAATCTCGCCAATGTGGCTCAGCAGGGTAGCTTCGTTCCTGCCACCGAGCCGGAAGACCCGCACAACTTGTCTCCCCTTCTATAAGAGACGTCGTTGTGGCGGAACGGGAAGGGAGGGCGGGGTGGCGGTGGGTGAGCGGTCGGGAGCTACGCTAAACCAAATTGAATTAATCGGCCATTTCTTTAACGTGTGCTCCTATATCTCGCGTCTTTGATAGTCGCGACCAAATTTTGATAGAAAATTTCAACTTCACACCTCGAAACGCGCGATGCTCAAGATGATCGCTCGTACACAAACCAAGAAGAACGAATATGGCACTTAATCTTCTGTCGTTTGGAGATCAAGGAAGGCACCTTACTTCTATCCGCTCTGATGGTCGCATCGACATTCAGCGCAGGCAGCTGTTCACACATCCTAACCTTGTTTATTGCGTTCTAGTACTAGGAAATAAGAATTGCGGGCAGGCAGTGGAATGAGTAGAGATAGTCTAGAAATTCTTGCTGATACGTTAGAAACGCAGATGTCGAGCAGAAAATCCTCTGTTTGGCTAACAATGAATCTTAATAGCCTTGACTGAAACTCTGGGGAAGGACTAGACCTTATAATCTTCGGTTCATACACAATAAAATGAAGAAAAACGTGAGCGCTATTACGCACCTGTTGACATACTTCCGCCTTAGCAAATAACACAGTCCTTCACATTGGCGACACAAACTGTGTAGGATCATCCGATTGGTCTACCTATGCGCTGTCGGCCCAGCATCACTCACATACAATTTGGCAAGCTATGCAAAAACGCGTACAGGCACTCGTTTATGAAATCACAAAAGTTTCGGAATATTTCTCTCACTCATGGTTCCATTGATAATTTCTAAAGCTATAGCGAATGACTGTGTTTGTTGAACCTAAGCATCTTTTTGCGAAGTTGATAAAATATCCGTATCATTCATTTCCGATGTTTTGCAACCGAGCCACCAGCAGGCTAGGACTTCCTTCAGCGATGGTGTTGATCCTCTCCTTGATTAAAAAGGCCCGGTGCAGACCTGCTGATTAGTAGCGGCCTTGCCCACGATTTCCGAGCTTCCATCCCATCCATACCAACTAGCCGTATATGCCGCGCACTTGGCATCCATTTGACCAATGGCATAGTTGACATCATTGATGTCGAGATTTCCAGACGTGTGCGCCCTGGTAATGCAATAGTACGCGTACACGCCATTGAACACATACCCAAACGATTGAGGTCCATTGCCCGACGTCAGTGTCGTGCCGCTATTAGCCCAGCCGCGGAGAGAGACGAGGGTATTATCGACGCCGGCACGATCGAGACCGTTACCCCAACAGTCGGTTCGGCGCTTGGCGAATTTGGCGCTGCGGGTGGTGAGGGTGGACCGCTTTTCGGTGGCGGTCTGCTTGATGGGCTCGAGAGCGCTATCGGTCAGGGACGTCCATAGCTGTACGCCATCTTCGAGGTTCGTGACGGTGTATTGGCCATCAGGAATGTTTGTGGCCGCGTAGATTGTGCCAGTGAGGCTGAGGGCCGTGGCCAGAGTGAGGAGGGATGCGTGGAAGCGCATGATTGAGTAAGGCAGATAGGAGTCCTGGATGAGCAATGCTAAAGCAGAGAAGATGTGTTTGAGGGACTGTGGCGATCTTGATGGTTAGAAGAAGAGGGGTTTCCGTATGCTTTTATAGTGAGAATGTATGGCCTAGACCGGTGAGTCTAATCAACCATGTAACACGAACGTGGTGGATTGAGTTAGATCCATGCCTAAAGCTTGTAGAATAGACATGCATGTCAGCTATGGATTCCAAGATCAATATATTACATTTCGGCCTTTTGTGGTTGAGACACAATGCCCTCTTTGGAGGGTGCAGAGGTTCAACAGTTTTCCTACTTCTGAAACTATGGACAGTGAATACTCGTTGCTTGAACGACCGGCCAGAGAACACTCATCTGCTCAGTATCTGGTACAGGCAAGTCGGTTTGCTGAACCAGCCAAATTTTAGCCAGTAAAACTCCTTCCTACATCATGGCTGTTGCCAAGCGGCTGTGTAATTTCAGTGGTGTGTTCAGTACATGTTCGGGCTGAATTGGCCGACCGCACTATAGAGACATGCAATCAGCGGCATGGGAGCGGTGAGTGCCCCTTCCAGCCCCCATTATTGGAAGTATGAGCACATCTCAATTAGGACTGGTAGTGTAGCCCAGCATTCTGTACAGATGTAGCATTTACACTTCATCACATAAGACGGTGCTGGGTGTCAAAACATTCAGGCATCGCAGGTCATCTGACGACTGTGTGTGCACTATAATGTACATTGGTCTTGACCACATATGAACCTGACTCTTCAAGAGGGACATTGCTACGATATAAATCTATCTCTCGGAATGGCATTGTAGAGATTCCATTCTTCAGGTATCTCAACGAGTGAACCAAGCCTGCATCTTAAGCAGACACACGTGCAAAAATACAAAGCGTGGTGCCCATTCTTAGCTGGCAATGACGAGGTCCGTAGTCTTACAACTTCTAGAAATGGAGAACGGTGCACTGCCCAGGTATGTTCTGGCCCTACAGAAAAAGAAGCTAGAACTCGGGGTCCGTATACCATAACACTGGGCATGTTGTGTACCCCATAAAACCTGCCGGTGTACTTGTGATCCCACTTGAATGTCACTGTAGAGAAGACCTCCGGATCGATGAACCCTGTACTCGAAATTAAATTCCTCTCTTCAGGTTCGTGTTCTCACTTCACTCCTGCACTTGTGCTCTAAGTAAAAGATGAGAGCCTGGTCGTAATGCGCCTGTCGCATGCCTCATGTAATCAATACCAGTTCTAAAGTGAAGATTTGTTTCTAGGACACAACAATCGCAGCGAGTTGGCGAGCCAATAAAGCCAGCCCGCCATGTTATACCATGCTTTACCTTCAGCACTATCGTGCAAAGGAAACAGAGCCACTCGCGACAATATTGCGACGGACATTCGCAGGATATTGGCCTGCACTGCTCTTTTTGGTTTCAAACGAGAAACCCAAGCAACGTCTGAGACGGCCCGAAGCGACCCCGAAGCCCGATTCCATATCATGCAGACAATAGATGAAGTACAGCATACGAGCTTACCGGTAGATTGCAACTTATCACGGCGACCGTAGAACAACGTAGGCGGGGAAATCTGACACTGGTACCGAGTACGTTGTTGAGAGAACAAGGCTGACTCGCGCTGCTTGGGTCTAGAGTGAAGCAACACACTGCGCAATACCCTCTCGTTTTTATTATGAAATGATAGATGATCAATCATGCAGTGGGACGTAGAGCCAGAATTTGGAGGAGAGGGAGACGTGCTGCAACAATTGCATGATGAGACGGCGAATTGAGTTCCTTTTCAAATCTGAGCTTGCGAACATATTTAGCCTGTGCTTGACCCAAAATCTCTGTATTTCTTTACTCGCTGTAGACCCGTTTCTCTTCTTATTTCAACAATGCCGATATCGTGTAGCTCAATGATCAATTCTTTGATAATATCTGTTGATTTTGTGAATCCCAGACTGCCTTACCGATTTTGCACGTGTTAAGTAATTCGCACTAAGCGTTTGAACTCCTGAAGCTAAGATCTTGCTGCGCACAGACGACGAGCAGTTTACAACGGCTAATCGCAGAATGGCAATACCCAAAGGATCCTGCCATTTGTCGCCAAGCTCAATCTCCGTCTACCTCCTAGTTATGCATACGATAGAACAAAATCCTCATGTTCCGTTCCCATCCAAGATCAGATACTGTGGTCGGGCAAAATACTGTGGTCGGGCAGAATACTGTGGTCGGGCAGAATACTGTGGTCGGGCAGAATACTGTGGTCGGGTAGCAAATAGTGCGTTGATGTGCCTGAAGAGAAGATACTGCTTACACAATCTCTCAAGGAGGTCAGAAAATATTTCATCAAGGTGACCCAAAACCCTTCACAAGTTCCACCAGAATCCCCGCTAACTCCTCGGGCTTCGAAAGCTGAGGTGAATGTCCGCTCTCAATATCCCTGACAATCCACTCCACACCCGTCCCATCTAGCATCATCTGTTGGACCGCGAGTGGTATCGCAGCGTCATTGATGGTCCTGATGAACGCCACACGCCCTTTGAATTCATCGCTATCCCAGGACGCCCTCGGAACTGGAGATGTGAAAGAAGTCATGCCCTGCGCCATCGCAGCATCCGCAACGACCTGCCTGAGCTCTTCTGGCGCGTCTTGATAAAGTGGCCCAACACGTTCGTCGCAACGAAGCAGATTCGCGGGAGGCTATATAGATATCAGCGGCCCCAGCATTTTCAAGTCGACTTTCAAGAGTAGCTCGACGTTGGACTTACATCGGGCCTGATGTGGGGTGGATAACTTCCACCAAAAGTTCCCACAATGTCTTTCTCGTCACCACCCTTGGGTAAGAGAGCGGCTAGGAAGATTTGTCCAATAACCGCTGTGCTCTTACCCTGCGCCTTGCGCTCCTTTCTGCCCAGCCCACTTGCCGCAGCGCTTCCTGGCGCGCTGCTATAGGAGTGCATGAGAAGAACCACGTCGCGTTCCTCGTGGTCGAGGACTGGGAGTATCATCTTGTTTCGAACGTATTCGGAGTCATCCTGAACGGAGATTTGATCTGCAGCTCCAACAGAAGGCAGCAGGGCAGTAAAAACAGGACAGCCTGCCTGGAAGAGAAGATGGCTTAGGTATCCGTAGTGAGCTGGATTTTGGGAAGCTCCAGGAACGATTACAATAAACGGACGTTTGTCTGCCATGACTTTTAGAACAGACGGCTTTTTGATAGATTGAACAGCTGAATATTATGAACAAACATAAGTGAGCAGAGGGTTATGTCTCATATATGTAGGATCCGTGGCTGCGCCGCTATCACCCATGTTCTAACCCATGAAGTGAGGTGGCGTAGCATTACGCCTGGCCATGCTGACAGGACTGTAATTTGAGCATTGGCCTACCACAAGTGGTTCGCTACTGGCTGAATGGCACAATGTCCAAATGCGGCAATGAAACACAGTCAGATGTTGTGCTTATGCATTAAGATCACGACCACCACTGACTAAACGTAGTTCATAACTCATTCATATTCTTCCAAAAAATGATAACTACTTGCGCTAACTAATCAATACAAGCCCATCTCCTCACGAATTGACACCTTTTATGGCCCTTCGGGCGGGGTACTGCTTGCCAAATTGCACTGCCTGAAGATGCGAACTTCCTCCGGCGCAAATGCACCCACTACGCTGTGAATCACACCCTGATTGTTGAAAAGCACCAAGTCACCCTCTGCCCAGTCGTGTGCATACACAAAATCGGGGGCAATTCCAGGTCTCTGGAGCCTATAGACAATATCCCGAACCCGTTCTAAGTCATCAATTACAGATCCATTCTGCAGATGCAATTTGCGGACCGCAGAAGGATGGACTTGGAGAGCGAGTTTGCCAGTCACGGGATTCTTCCAGCACATGGGCAGTATCGCAATCTTCGAGGTGTCAATGGGTGGCAATTCATCATCGGGCAATTCGAGGCCCTCAGATAGTAAGCCCAAACCAGTTGACTTGGACCGCGCGGACGACATCCAAATGTATGGGTGTGGCGCATATTCCACTTTTGTCGTACGTGCAAAGTCTTTGTCTTCGTCTGAAAGTAGATCGTACATTGTGTAGCCCGACGCGAACGCCGTGGTGCCGAGGGGCACGCGCATAGAGTCTCCGGTACCATCATCATATCGCAAGGTCTGTGAACGTCCGCTGGGAACCTTCACAGCCAGAAGCGAAGTCACACGGGGCGGGTTGAGGTCGTACAAAGCAGCGTCAATGTGCCAGCGGTAGAACCGAGTAAAGTCTAGATCCTCCTCTTCTGGTATAGCATCCTTGTGAAAAGTCTTGTGGTGCGGATGCTTCAGTGTGATATCTTTCAGGCCCTCGTATTCTTCCACGCGGCCATTCCCAATGACTTGGACTTGGGGCTGGTGTGGGATGGTCTTGAGATCGGGATGGAGGATACTCCGTTTTGCATCCAAGGTTTTGCCATGACCGTAATCATTGCAAGCTGGATCGAAGCGTTGGGTGAGTTCATATTGTGCTTTTGGCGTAGCCTTGGCCTGGTTCTTGAGAACAAGGACAGAATACTGGTACAGAGCGTTGTGTAGAGTCTTCCAGTCTTGTTCTGAGAGATTGTTGATGTCGACGTTGGAGGCTACTGCGCCAAAGTTGCTTTGTGAAGGTAATTTTGAAACCGGAGTGACCTCAATCAGCGATTCTGAGATGGCCATCTTGTATAGTATATCTTTGTACGATAAGCGTGCAATCCTGGGTCTCGTTTAGTTTGGCACTGAAGAGGTCGGCTTCAAAGCAGACTTATACCACACTTTCCGACGGACGTCCCCGGATGATCCATATGGTTGTCGTGCTGTGAGCCACCGGTTGCTGCCGTTCTACGTCTTATCAATTTTGTCTGCGGTTTGGGTTCCGATCGGAAGCTGCCGCTGACTGAGCGTCAACATTCCAACACCTGCGCGGAAAGCACGCAAATTCATTAGACTTTCTGTCATATCACATTTGGGCAAGATCTAGACACTGAAATGTTCTGCTTTTCCGTAGGCACCTAGATAAGCGTAGCTGATCATAGGTTGCTTGTTACCTAAGGTGAGATAAGGCTCTAGTGCCGGCAGACGGCGCTAAGGCGGTCGGTAGCGGCCGCTTCTCACTCCCATTGGATAAGCCTCACATTCGAAGTCTCGGCCATTGGTGGTCGCTAACAAAGTATTGGTGTTGCTGGGTATGAGAAGAAGTTATGGTGACTAAGTCTATCACGGTACCAGGTCCGCCACCAATTGATGCACGTCTTGATAAAGTATGGGGATGGCGACATTTAGGAGCAAGTCTGACAAGGAGTTTCGTAGCACTTAGGAAAAGTGGACTAGTATAAGTATTTTAGAAAAATAGGGAATGTAAACCCTCCGAGATCGCCAAGGTCAACGCATTACTGAACTTCTGCATGAGCATCAGCGGTGTTGCATCGATGAAAGAAGGACATGCCCCCCCGGAGCCATGCTGGTCAGAGCCAGGCGACGGTCATTACAGGCGCCCGCTCTCTGGCGTGCACCACGCGTGCGAACGGCACTAAGTCTCTCATTAGTCTGGCTACAATTCCTTGTGCTACATTGTTCCTATGCAATACAACACAAGATACAGCGATACTCACCGCATTTTGCAGTTATCGTTTTCCTCAAGCTATAGCAATCAAGTATATCTTGAAGGATGATGTGGTTGCCAGACTGCTTCTTTTACTGTGACCACGGCGTCTTAAAAGACCTTGTATGACCATTGTACACTGATGGCCACAAAGACATGCGCCCAAATTCAATGGCATTGTGAATCTCAACGTGTTCAACAAAGACACGAAGCAATAGAAAAACAGGGTGGTATTCAAACCATATAGTATAATTGAGCTGTGGATATGGGCTATGATCTCATTACGGCAATACTCATATTCGAGACACATGCTTGTAGATGTGCGTGTTTAGTCGATACATGTCAATTCGGAACTCGAAGGCCCCCACTATCCCGAAAACTCCTGCCAAATAATGTGCTTCCCTCCCCTTTGATTTAATGTTACTTGACACGACTTTGTGATGTTCAAAAGATTCCCAGTCTCCCTCACACTCCTCCCTCGCAAAGCATAGCCTATAGCACAGCCCGACTAATTTTCTCCTCCAAGTCGACGGTCGCTAGCACTCATCGTGCAAAAGGGCATTGGTCCATATGCATTTTTATCCTACCGGCATTGCTTCTTCTGATGTTCTCTCATTTGCGCGAAAGCTCGCTCTTTCCATCAAAGCACATCGACTACCAAACCTCACTCAAACGAGAAACCCAAGCAATGGGATTTACCATCGCATAGGTCGACCTAATGAAAAGTCTCCTGCGCGCAACGCCATCTCGTCCACGTCCATCTCCGCATCCGTTCAGCCTCAACTTCCCAACCCCACAGATTCTAGTCCCAATCTGTATCGGCTCGATCCCCGCTAGCACCCTATTGGCCCGCTCCCTTACCCCAGCTCCGCACGCAACCAATCCCCATCCGTCCTAACTTGATCACACAATGACAGTCATTGACATCACGATCGCTGCCTAGTCGTACAGCAAATCAGACGAGCCACACACCGCTGGTTCGATACGATTCATGTTGATGGATGGGGAATTGTCATGATGCGCACATCTCCCCATTGACCTTGTTTCGAGGGAATTCAGGGATCTCGGGGGCTGGGAAATATGGATCTTAGATTCAGATCGGAATGGGATCGACAGGTACGTGATGCGTTGATCTGGGGTAGACTACATCATATTACTGTTGTGTGCCTAGACTTTTGTTCCCTTTTCTTCCTTCTCAGTTCGTCTCTACTCCTTTGCGTGATATGTTCCGCATCGTGCGCTCTTACCATATTCATCATCGTCAATTGAATTGCTCGAGTCGAATCTCATCTTCTGCTCCACAGTCGAATTCGCTTGTACGCACACGTCCATCGGGCCTTGCACGTACGCGGCCGCCCCTTTTGTCGTATCACTACATCACGACAGCGAGCATGCCATCACACAAAGACGACGGATATATGCACGAGTCTGTACGCGGAGAAGTCAAGTCATCTACAAAAGGCTCAAAGAAGGGCGAGGGAAAGCAATACACGATGAACACGCGGTCAGCGAAGAACGATGCGAGTGGAGATGAAGCCACGAGTCAGAGGAAAGATTACAGTAGTGCGATCAACTGCACCGAGCATTGGGAAGACGAACAGCATTTGAACAGGAATATGCAGGCGTACAAAGACTTCAAAGCAAAGGACGGCAAAGACGAAAAGGGCACAAAGAGAGGAAACGGCAATAAATCCAACAGCCCAAACAAGAAGCAGAAGAGCTCAAAAGACGAGCCCGTCGGCTCCGCAGGATCGATCACGCGAGTACCATCAAAAGGCCAGAAAGTGCAGTGGCATTCCCTGCCCGGGTACGTGGATGGCGAGGTGGTAGAGGTGGTGTATGAAGAAAAGGAGGTAGACGGAAAGAAAGTCAAAGCTAGCAAAGAGGATCCGAGGATTGTGCTGAAGAGCGATGCGTCGGGCAAGATCTGCGTACACAAGCCGGACGTGGTGTATTGGGAGTAGCGGTTAGTGCGAACGATGGGATACGAACTGCCGACTGGGCACGTTGCACGAAGCGAGGGGTAGCACGCTTCGACGGGACTGCGGCATCGCACGTGAGGCGTGGAATGATGTGCGACTTGTATGTTTGTGTGTATCGAGGATATGTTTCAACAGAGCGTACCTCACTGGAGAATCGAACACAGAAGTTCAACCTGAAATTGTCGTAATCCTCACAATTCGTTCAGCATCTCCAACTAACGAGCGCTAGTCGGCTGTGGTTGTTTAGAGTTGGGGTAGTCGGCATTGCGGTAACCTCATTCACCCGCCGTTGTCTTGAGAAAGCGTAGGTTCTACCCCGGAAATAAAAGAGCCAATGGGAGTCGGCCGAGGCGTCTCTAGCAGCCCCACACGGCGGAACGGGCAAATATCTGGATGACAGCAGACGCAGTTCCCCGTCTGAGGTGCAGATGGTGGGAGGCCCAGGCCTCTAGAGATGGGGAGAAGGAAAGGGGAGTGGTGCGTCAAGCTGCAGCAACCATGACGACGATTGGACGGTGACAGGGGCGCGACCTGCACGTCTCTAAAAGTTTGTGAGCAGTTTGGGAGCGTGGTGCAGCATTGCAGGTTGTCGGGGGAGTGTTCAATAACTGCGAGGGCCGCTGTGCGACGTTCAACAGTTGGCATGTCGGCTGACGGTGGCGTGAAGGGGTTACTGTGCCCCGTCTTTGTTTACCTGATAGTAGCATAGATGCGTCGTCGCCTCGGCAGGTGTTGCCGGCTGGCGGCGCGGTCAAGTTGATGGTGCAGCAGTTACAACAAATTTGAGCGCAGCGCGCATCCTTGTCGTGTCGCTGACAACAACAAACCGGGGAGGTCGCCAGGGCAGCATGGTGGCGAAAGTCATGTGTGGTGTGCCAGGGCTCCCGGCTGGGGAATCCAAGGTTTTGGCGGCGGGCTACCTACACGGGCCGGATCAGGTCGCCTACTAGACGGAAGATGGTCGCAATGCACCGGGCGATGGACAAGACGGGCGCGAGGTGTGGTTGTTTGGTCGAGGTCGTCTGGATTGATTGCACAATGACGCTGCATGGGTGGGATGAAACAGAGGAATGCTGTTTGAGATGGGCAGAGTCATCACGGCGCTCAGAGCAGCAGTCGCGCCGTCCTCGCCCGCTTATTTTGGCAGGCAGGCAGTGCCCACTATTATCATATCTACCGCACGCCTGCAGCCATTGCTGGTCGACGCGTGGGGACTTTTGCCAGCAAAATACACCGCCGCGCCCCCGAGAGCGAGCGAGCGAGCGAGTGCGTCGTTGTCGTGCATCCATCCGAGCTGCATCCGCGGGCTGATCCCTCGTCCAAGGCGCGGTCACGCTGGCACCGGCCCTCTTTCTTTCTTCCCTCGTGCCCGCGTGCTAGGTGAGACGCCTGCGAGCTGCACTGCATAGCATTGGCATTGTGCCCCTCCTGCGCCGCCAGAACACCAAAAGTTGTATCACGGCCCTGCCCAGCCAACACAGCGCCGCCAGACACTCGCTCCGCAGTCAATCGCTCTGCGCCCCCGGCCATGCACCTGTCGTAGGGCTTGCTGCTGTTTCCATCGCCCCGCATCTGCCCTCGACCCGCTATCAGTCTCGCCAGCAGCCCCCGTCAGCGCTCGCCGACCCGTGGTGTGCACTGTAGAGCCCGCACTCCCCTCGACCTGCCCGCTCGCCATGGTAATGGGAGTCGTCAACGCATAGCCCAATCGCCCACCCGCCCTAGGGCTCTTGCCCTCATCCCCGCGGCCTCGGGACCACCCACGGCCGCCGGCACCCGCGTCTGCACCCAATGTACGCGCAGCACCCGACCACCATGGCCGACGACCACAAGGCCCCGGCGACGCTGAAGCCGCCCGCCGTCACGGCCCTCAAGCAGGAGGCCGCCGTCGCCAGCAACAACCGCCAGGCCATGGAGCGCTCCGTCAGCCAGGACATGCGAGAGGAGCGCGAGGACCTCAAAGAGGCTGCCGAGCACAGCCTGAACATCATCATGGACCTCGACCTCGACAGCAAGATACGCTATGTGACGCCCTCGTGGAAGGATGTCATCGGCTCCACGCCCGAGGACGTCGTCGGCCAGTCGGTGCTCGACATCATCTACGGCGGCGCAGACGGCTTTGCAGAGACAATTGAGTCGGTCAAGAAGTACGACTCGCGCAGCCACATCGTCCGCTTCTCAGTGCTCATGGGGCCGCACTCGGTCCTGCGGAAGCGGCGGTCGAAGCCTGTGGCAGAAGACACGCCCGAGCAGGCACCCCAATCACCGGTCGACGTCGACAATGAAGGAGAACAGATTCTCAACCTGGAAGCGCAAGGCATCATGATCTACGACCGGACGACTGGCGCTGAGAGTCATGTGGGTAGTCTTATGTTTGGAATTTGGAACCGCACTGACAATCGTAGACCATGTGGATGATTCGCCCATCCGTCCTCCGTGAAGTGACCATCGACCTGCCCGAAATGATCGTCGAGTCGCTGGGCGTCGGTGCGGAGGTCCTCGCACACTACCTCACAGGTCTCGCTGAGCAGGGTGCCAGTGACCCAAGCAACCACCCGCCTCCGCTCCCCGTCCTATGTCGGATATGTGAGCGCCAAATTACGCCCTGGTGGTTTGAGAAGCACTCCGAGCTGTGTCTGCAGGAACATCGCGCCGAGATGGACGTGCAAATGTCGCAAGAGACACTTTCCGAACACCGCAATGCCATCGTCAAGGTTCTCGATACCCTCGAAACCCAGAGCCAAAGATCCCGCGCAGCCTCCACCGAGCTCATGCAGCCGCCGCAACCCGCAGAGTACAAGGGCATGATAATTCACCCCAGCTCCACGCCATCGTCCGGCACGCCATCAGGCCGCAATTCTCCAGCAACACCTCCTTCGCGATCGCGAGAACGTGGCGAGCGCTCGTCCGGCTTCGGCCATCACCGCGCACGTTCGTTTGCGGTCCGCCGACCACTTGCGCGCATCGTCGAACTCGTCCTTGATCTCTGCGATACGGCACTTGAAATCAACACGCCGGCCATCAAAGACCATGCACGCGGTCAGTCGGCCGCCGAGATCCGCACCCAGTCGCCTCAGTCAGAGAACCGCATCTCCCAAGTCCTGCAATGGCAGTCGCCGACGTCAGGCTCTTCAGACCACAGCGAGGGCCTAAAGCAGCTGTGTGAAGACACTAACAGGCTGGCAAAAGCCAAGATTGATGCTGTGACAAGACACCGGCGCGTGCTGGAGTACTCCGAGCGACTGCGCGTGGAATTCGACATTTTGGTGCAAGAGTGCATCGAGGCTGCGGTGCTCAAGGCTGCCCAGATTGCTGCTGGTGTCGACAGCTCATCGGAAGACGACCATCTCGATACCGATACGCCGACAGACACCAACGAAATACCCACTGGCGAGGATGGCATTTTCCCAGGCTCGTTTGATGCTCCGTCGGCCATGGCACAGGCGTTGCGACACGTTGCAGACGGCTCCTTGCCTGCCCGAGTAGGACGTAGAGAGTCTTCTGTAGCTGGTTCCAATCGATCTGATAGCCCGAGGGGATCAGCAACACCACGTTCTCATGCCGGTGCTATCAGCATTTCCGCCCAAAACAAGCGCCAGTCCATGCATTTCGAGAGCGATGCAGGCGCGGAAAGTGACACGAGTGTTCATTCATCCGTCCTATCCGGACCCCGCCGAGCCGACTCGCCAGCTTCGGAGATGGGAGGGTTGAACAGAGTGGCCAGCTCGAGGGAGAGGAAGCGTAAGAGCTTGGTGCTCCCCAGCGTTATGTCGAGTCGACAACAGTCGCCAGCACGCTCCATGATACCACCACCATCCTCGCCTCTTCGGACCACGAAGCCACGTCTTCCGAGTGGAATGGAAGGCCTACAGTCTCCCATCACTTCTCCAGTGCTTACAACAACCGAGTTCTCCTCGCCTGCCATGGCTCATGCTCTTAGCCTCAATCATCATCGCAGGCAATCGTCTACTGCTGGCTCAGACGGACCACGGCCGCCTCTTTCGCCACGCTTGATCCCCACAACCCAGCCGCAACCCCGGGCCGTACCTCCGTCAATCAAGGACTTTGAAATCATCAAGCCCATCAGCAAAGGAGCCTTTGGTAGTGTCTATCTCGCAAAGAAGAAGTCGACTGGCGAGTACTACGCTATCAAGGTTTTGAAGAAGGCGGACATGGTTGCCAAGAATCAAGTCACCAACGTCAAAGCGGAGCGAGCCATTATGATGTGGCAAGGCGAGAGCGATTTTGTCGCGAAGCTTTACTGGACCTTTTCTAGCAAGGACTATCTCTACCTGGTTATGGAGTATCTGAACGGCGGTGATTGTGCTTCTCTGATCAAGGTTCTTGGCGCGCTTCCAGAAGACTGGGCGAAAAAGTATTTGGCAGAGGTTGTTCTTGGTGTCGAGCATCTGCATAGTAGAAGCATTGTTCATCGTGACCTGAAACCCGACAATCTTCTCATTGACCCCAAAGGTCACTTGAAGCTTACTGACTTTGGTCTATCGCGAATGGGAATGATTGGTCGTCAAAAGCGCGCTCTCAAGTCCGACGAGCAAGCTCCTGATCTTCTCAAAACCGGACCTTTCCATCGCGCCACATCTGTCGGATCATCTCGGTCGGCGTCATTCGATCTGAACCCATCACCTTCACAGACGCCAGCCATGACGCCCGCACTCGCTGGCGATATTGGACAGCCATCATACTTCAGTCTCAACCGAGAAAATTCGACCGGTCGGGATCCGTCTCGACGAACATCAGGCCACCGCAGCGATAGCCAAGATAGCGATGCCTTGCAAGCCATGTTCCGTCGATTTTCGATTGCTGATTTCGAGTCCTTCAGCCAACAGCGAGCCCGTTCACCAATCGAAGAGGAGGCATACAGCGATGAAGGGTCGCCAGATCTCTTTCCTGCAGTGCACTCCATGAGCTCATCGGCCGTAGCACAGAACAGCGCAGTACCGGCCACCTCATCCATGCCACCACCCCCAATGGCTCTGTTCGACCCAGAAGACAACAACAGAAAATTTGTGGGAACACCTGATTATCTCGCACCGGAGACGATTGCCGGCAACGGGCAAGACGAAGTCAGCGATTGGTGGTCTCTTGGTTGCATTCTCTTCGAGTGCTTGTATGGATATCCACCTTTCCACGCCGACACACCGGACGAAGTCTTCCAAAATATCCTTGCGCGAAGGATTCACTGGCCAGACGATGACGACGAAGACTATGATATCTCGGATGAGGCCAAGGATCTGATGAATCGGCTGATGTGCTCAGACCCTGCAGAGCGCCTGGGTGCGAACAAGGACGAGAAGTTTGCAAGTGGAGGTGAAGAGATCCGAAATCACCCCTGGTTTGCTGACCTGAACTGGGACACTCTGCGCGATGATGAGGCTTCATTCATTCCCGCACCCGAGAACCCAGAAGACACTGAGTACTTCGACACTAGGGGTGCTGCCATGCCCAACTTTACTCCCGAGTTCGAAGACCAGGGAACATCCTCGGCCGGCACTCCAAGCGCTGATTATCCTGATCGTCCTCACGATGCTTTGTCGCGAGTTCGTTCGCAAGTCACAGTCCAGACGATGAAGCGTGGGCTCATTCCTCTCCATATTCCAGCTCATGTGCGAGAGGGCAGGTCTAGGCGACTCAGTGAGCCCATGGCCACCGATGACTTTGGCAACTTCAGCTACAAGAACCTGCCGGTGCTTGAAAAGGCCAACAAAGACGTTATTCAGAAGCTTCGCGCAGAGGCAATGCTGCCGCAGAATAAGAATACGTCAGCTCTGCAGTCTCCGAACGTCACCTCTCCCTCGCCCTCCTTGGAGAACAGCCCCATGCTTCCTGGGCCGCTCAAACGAACCCTTTCGACAAATCGCGCACCGGGCCGACCGTCGTCGCCGTCAATCAGCGGACCTGCTTCCTCTCCTAGTCGCGGATCTCAACCTTCCTCGCCACTGCTTGTGCAGTTCAGTACTGGCCAGCATCACGAGCGACGCAAGACATCAAGCAGCTCCTCTACTCTTTCGCATTCCACAAGCAACCCATCTTCGCTACAGCCGGGCAGTTTCTTCGATCCCTCTCGCCTATCAGGCTTGAGGCCGTCGCCAGAAGCCATCTCGCCAATCAAGTTGTCCAAGACACCGTCTGTGACATCCGCAGGCTTCCCCGAGCGGGCTGGTCAACGCCAAGCATCCATCGGACAGCATACTGGATCGTCCCCCCGTGCTAGGTCACAAACCCTCGGGTCCCAAGAAGAAGATGTTGTACGTGATTTACTTCCAGTACATCACAAGAGGCGCAGTCAAGTACTTGATGTGTCGCCATCGTCTTCAGATACGGAGGACTCCCGCGCCAAAGCACTTCTTCGCGTGCAGCGTCGCAGACAAAGCTCGCGAAGACTATCTCAGATCAACTTCAGCGATGGACCGTTCTTCCGCCCACTCGATGTTCTCATATGCGAGGATCATCCCGTCTCCAGGCTGGTCATGGAAAAGCTTCTCGAAAAGCTGCGCTGCCGAACATTGACAGTCACCAATGGTTCTGAAGCAATCCGCTACGCCATGGGTGAGGTCAAGTTCGATGTTATCATGATGGAGTTCAGACTGCCACAGGTCAATGGTGCAGATGTCGCTCGCATGATTCGGGACACCAAAAATGCCAACACACACACCCCGATTGTTGCGGTCACAGGGTATCTGAAGGAGCTACAAGCGCCTCACTACTTCGACGCGTTGATTGAGAAGCCGCCGACGATTTCAAAGCTCACGGAGACCCTGGGCAGGCTGTGCCAATGGAAGGCGCCACCTCCGAACTGGACACCAAGTCAAATGTACCCGTCCATGACACCCTCTGGCTTGCGACAGGAGTCTACACGCCAGGAAGACAGCCCAACATCGAACTCTTCAGGCTTCCCGGCAGTTCCTTCGGGTAGCTACCGGGGCTCAAGCCGCGAAGACTCGATTAGCTCGAGCTTCTTTGGTGATACGGAGAGTCGTGCAGGCGAGGACGTGCCTGTAATTATTGCCCGTCACAACGCCGATGATTGGCGCGAGCGAGATATAGCGCGCGCTATGAGTGGCCTGGGGATCTCGGAAGATGCAGCGACTGTCGATCCTAAGAACATTGTGCAGCACACCGTAAGCCCACCTGACCTTTCCCACCGGGAATCCGCGCCTGCCGTGCTCGAGGCCGTAACCATCCGCCGACAGCGATCTACAGAGCAAGTCGGCGCCAAGCGTCGTCTACTCGAGACTCGCAAGCACGAGTCAGCCGAATCTGGCGACGACGAAGACGATGAACTAGGGCACGTCAGCGTGCGCACTGCACGCAGCCCAAAGACGCGGCCCAAATCGACATCCAAACTCGGCATTGAAATGATGCGCACCAATAGCAGAGGCAGCGTCATCTCTGTCGACGACATTGGCGTCCCCGATTCTGCGCTCCCGTCTTCCCCGCCCCCCGCAATCACTGAGGATCGCGCTGCGGAGGAGCGCGAGTCCAACCTCACGCTACCTGACGTCCCGCCCATGTCCCTTACACCGCCAGAGATCTTCCCTGCCGCTCCGGGCCATGCTGTAGCGGAATTCAGCATGGGCACACCCAAGTCGTCGACTCCAGGTGAAGCGACGACGCCGGTGCAGACTGCAACCACGCCTGATCCGGACCCAACGCCTAAAGCCAATTCAGGTACAGGCAAATAGGGTTCTCGCTCCTGTATCTAACCTTTTTCGCTAAATTGTTTCTTTTCGGAAAATTTTCTCGCTTTTTTCTACTGTGCGAAAAATGAGCGCAGGTGTTCTGTTTGTCCGGGGTGCATACCCAAATGGGGATATTATGGTGTTTTTACGGTAGTGCACCGGGAAACCAAGTTACTTTTCTTGTTCTTCAATTGTGGTGGCGGTTTAGTGCTATTGGTCTATTATTCTTGGAGAACGGCTTCGTCCTTCTCTTTGGCGCGGACTCTGCGCTTCTTTTTCCGCGTGTCATATATACTCCAATTTTTCTCCCTGGATTTTGTGCCGTATCTTTTTCAAATTGGATGGATGGCGCCCTCATTGGGCCCTGTCTCTGCTCTCTTCAACTCTAGTCTGTCGTTATATACCCGTATCAGTCCGCTCGTTTTCATCTCAGCTCAACTTTCAACTTTCAAATTGGAGGACCGGGCTTTCGGCTTCTGGTTCAATTTGCGCTGCTCTTTTTTCCTATGTTCTGTAAGGAGAGGAGAGGAATAGGGGATGTGTATGAAGAAGGAGAGAACGGTGCGGAGAGGAGATGTAGAAATAACTAAATGATGAGATGAATGGAAATGAGAATAAATTGCTAAAATGTTTCGTCCCTCTGCGGTGAAACGGTGATGCACACCAGTCGTATTGGTGTGCCTATTGAACGTTCTGTTGTTTACGGAGGTTTATGCCGTCGGGACAGGAAGTGAAGAGCAGAATAGAAACTGGGAAAGCGAAGGCGTGTATGTGCCGTGTCTATGTGTATGTGTATGCTATATGTCCACAACCTTCATCATAATGACGATACGCGTCGTTAGCACCAACATCATCCATTGGAACCATTCCCGTAGCATCTCGTAGATTGTTTGATGCCATGGCCTCGTAGGGATGGGTCCCTTTACAATCAAATACCTTATTCAGTAATAAATTAACCCTCGCTCGTCATGGCACTCTGCCGTGCCCGATTACTGTCGGACCTGACTGGCCAAACCGCGTGTGATAAAGAAGCCACCTCTCCAGATGGAAGGCTATGTGCGTTCATTCGCGACAGTGCCAAGGTCAGTCTTCCTGCATAATACATCGGGAAATATTATATTCACCCACATGCAACAGCCCTCTACCGAGGCTACAAGAAGCGCAACGTCGAGCTTGATCTGCAATCGGAGAATCCTCCGTCCTGTCTTTCAGGTAGCAAGGTCTCCGTATCTGCCTTTGACTTTGAGACCATCAATGATGAGGCAACCCTCCGGGAAGTCCATGACTACACCTTCAAAAGATCCAATCTGTTGGATAGAGTGATTCGAGCTCGCAAATTGCATCATAG
The DNA here is from genome assembly GCA_001644525.1 of Phaeosphaeriaceae sp. SRC1lsM3a. Lineage (NCBI taxonomy): Eukaryota > Fungi > Ascomycota > Dothideomycetes > Pleosporales > Phaeosphaeriaceae > Phaeosphaeriaceae sp. SRC1lsM3a. The sequence goes on from KV441731.1 coordinate 128,913, forward strand.
TCATTTCTTCGCTATTGATAATGATTACGGCCACCAAAGGTACCTGGATCAGTTCCAGAACGAGCGACATGTGCTGCTCAAGGCGTTGGAGAAGATTGGAAAACGCGCGGTTGCACTTATGCACGAGCAAATACAATGGTACGATTGGGACAAGAAATTTCAAGAGGAAGAGGAAAAGCACGGTGCTAGCGAGAGCAAGAAAGTCAAATTGGAATCACTTCTTTTTAAGCGTCACCAGAAAGAGATCGCACGCCATCAGCGTGAGCTGAAGCACAGAAAAGACAAGAAGCGCCAAGAAGAATACCTGCATGAGGAGTACACTCAACGCCTATCCGAGATGTCTGAAGAGGAGCAGGACGAATGGGATCCGATCAAAGATGTGTACGGCTATGAGAAGGACAACTATGTCGACCTTATCAAATTTTTCCTCATGCTCAAGGATGAAAAGGATTCCGACGAACACGACGACAATCCTGGAATTGTTGCCGCAGACAGTGCAGCACCCGTAGCTCCCACCGGGAAAGTTCTTTCCAAGAGTGCAAAGAAAAGGGCGAGGAAAACCAACGCCGAAGAGAAAAAGATGGCGGATCCCTCATTTCAGACTGCAGATGGTCGAGGCTCGAATGTCATCGAGATGGAAACTAGACAACAAATGCGGGAGCGCCTAAGTAAGCCCGTCAAGTTTGAGCGCGAGTCTGGTTATTATTTCGACGACAGTGGCCAGCCTGGTATCAATGCAACGACACCAGTATTGCCGGATGCCGAGATTGACCAATTGTTGGTCGAAGTAGCGGAGATCAAGAACTTCCTGTTCTGTCGACTGTTGCTGTCTCAAGCTACCCTGCTCTCGATCGCTCTAGAGACCGACAGCATTGAAGACTTCCTTGAACGGAGTGAAGTGACTCGTGAGCACCTACGAGACTTGTGCTTGAAGCTAGAACGACCAAATCTCCAGGATGTACGTGATGCTTGTGCTGACTTCATACGTGAAAGAGATGGCATTGTGGAGGAACAGACTCCAAACGTTGAGGATAAGGATGACATCGACGGGAGCGACAAGCGCGCCAATAATCCATACCTTATATCAATGATGCCAGAGGTGCTCCCGGTCAAGTATCACACCAAGCGGGAAAGAAAGGCTAAGAAATCGAAGAAAGCATCCATGGAAGCAGATGACACAGGAGAGCATGGCGTGTTGGACTTTGGCCGTACCACCGACGAGAGTCAGTACCCACGCACACGGACGCGCAGTAAGGTTTGCGGACATTACATGTACAATTACCGGAGCGAGAAAGCCCTAAACCGAGGAGGATGGTTCCACTTCTCAGTCATTGCAAAGGACTCTGATCTGTTCGATGCCGTGGAACTTTGCAGGAACTGGAACGAGTTCTTCGAGCTCAATATTCTTTGCTGTTTCCACTACTTTCCTGCACCCAAATGGACCAGATTCACCGGCGACATGAGGCGCCAGCAGCTGATGCAGCTCGGGTTCATTCCATACTTCACTGGAGACAAAGCGGAGAAGGTGACACACTATGCTCAGACTGGTAGTCGTGGTATGGCGCGTCGCTCACATGCAGTTGTCGAGATGAGGAGCTTCATCTGTGGACACGTCAAGCGGGATGATCCTGTTAGTCGCAGGTTCATCCAATACCTGTCCAATGAAACATGGGAGCTTCGTGCCCTTGTGCGCGATCGCAAGACTGGTCACATACTCATTCAGCCACCGAAAGACGAACTATGGCTAGTGCGCGAGAAGAGTGGCTGGGGCAGAGCGAGTCGCAACGAGTTCAGCATTGTGAGCGAAGTGGGAGCAACCTTTTTCGAACAGATGGTAAGTCAACCTTCAACTAAAATATGTATCTAGCTTAAAGTAGCTTAGCTGTAACCTATCGCTGCTGACACTAGATCTGTGGCTGTGTGGCGGTATAGCTGTACGGCACTTCTGCCAAGCGCTCTAGGACACCCGAAAACCGGCTTAGATTGGGAGCAGGGCTAGGTTTAATAGCCCTGGCGTATAGCTCATGTCGACGAACACACTCAACACGCGAACTGCAACTAGCTTCTGATACAACTATCGTACAACGTCGAGGCATAGTGTAATGCACGATTACAGCTAACGCGAACGCTTATATGCTATCGAGATAAACTGTCGCGCCGCCGTCTAGCTCCGCAGATCCGCCGTTAATCCCTCGTCCAACCCACCACGTCCTCATACTTCTCGTGCACACCGCAACCGATATATGTATATACCAAGCAGTAGCCGAATATCGCTTCAGCTCGTTGAAAAGGAACGCCATAAGTTGGCTGGCATCTGAAGAGCAGGGTGGGCAGGTCTCACACAGCGGGCATGGCCGGGAACAGAGATCAACTGGCATGATACTCCGTGGTCGAACACCTTGTATGATCGAACAAGAATTACCTAAAACTAATCGGAACTGCCTCTGAGAAACAAAGCCACGAGTGAAAGACAAAGCACTCAACGATATCACAACTCTTAGTCTACCACGAGTCTGTTCGACGCGACAACGAGTTCCTCAACTCTTAGGCACTCAATGCATATGCAAGTCATCTCAGCTCAGTGGCACAATTGGAAACAGAGCATCCCGCCCCGATGACGGCACAAGAACGATACAAGTACGAGCAGCTTAAACCAGGTTACATTAGGATACTATACTTTGAAGGTGACAATGCAGAGAATCTAATCAGAATTCGAATGAGTCCTGTTCAGCTCAGAGGTCTCGGCACCTCTTTCGAAGCACTCTCGTACGCCTGGGGTAACCACGAAAAGTCGCGATTAGTCTCTGTTGATGGACTTGTTCTGGCCGTGACTGAGAGTCTTTACCTCGCCCTACTTCACATGAAACGGCGGAAACGAACACTAAATAACTTGTACATGCGTCCGGCTCTTTGGGCGGACGCGATTTGTATAAATCAAGATGACGATCAGGAGAAAACTTTACAAGTGGCGATGATGGCGGAGATATATCATGCAGCGTCGAAAGTCAACATATGGCTCGGACCGGACGACAAAGGCGAAGCAGAGGCAGCAATCAAGACACTGAAGGACGTCGATAAACTGCTTGTCACGCATATCAAAGGATATCGTTCTGTCGCAGCTTCGCCGAGCGGACTAGGGGAAGCCCACATATCTCAAGAGGCCAGTAGGGCCATTTCTGAAATAAACCTGCAACCATTGTGGCCAATCTTCACTCATAAATGGTTCTCAAGGTTATGGGTGGTTCAAGAGACTGTATGCGGTCGTAATCCGAGAGTCTGGTTTGGCACTTTCTCGATAGGATGGGAGCTGCTTGCCCGTGTCGCCGCTGCGCTGGCATGTAGGGACATACTTCACGACTATCATGATCCACCCTGCTTCGAGATCGGCTACGTTATCGCTATAAGTGCGATAAGAAGGAACCGTGCTCTGCTCGTGTCCACTCCTTCCGCCGCTGGCTTGCTCGAAATGATCAACCTAACCACCGTTTTCGAGGTTGGTGATCCTAGAGACAAAGTCTTCGCACTTTGGAGTATGGTGTACCAGGATGGGCTTGAAGTTTCGTACGAGCAGAGTGTTAGGGATGTGTTCATAACTGTATCACGCTGGTGTCTGCATTATGACCTTCAGCCGTTGTCGCTGGCTGGACTGCACTGCGGTCGCGTCAGTATTGATGCATTGCGTCTTCCCTCGTGGTGTCTGCCACCAAATTTGGGATTCTTCCGCCGTTTTGAGTCAGTTACTCACTTTCAAGCGGGTGTTTGTGGACGTGCTGTGGTCAGTGTCGCCCCAAAATCGGAACCACTCGATGCATCGAGCAGCACCTATGCGGTAGATGCTCTGCTCGTAACGGAACTTGATGGCTCCGGTTGCACAATGGTTTCATGGTCAGTGACTACGGGGCTGCAAGATCGACTACAAGTTCTCGACCGAGTTATACGTGGAGCCGAACCACGGGCCAAGAATCTTGATCAGGCAGAAAAATTGAGATTGTGTTCGGCACTGCTACCCGATCTCGACACGGCACAGCCATTAGCACTGGAGCTCATAAATCATTCTTCCAAGCTGATTTTCGAAGCTCTTACGTGTCACAGTCGAGGTGGACCGTATCCAGAGAAACCCACACCGGAATATACTCAGCTGATGTCAGCAGTCATTCGCATTTCTAGCTCTACTGACAATCGAAAACTTTGCACCACGAAAAGCGGTCAATATGCATGGGTTCCAGGTTGTGCAATCGAAGGCGACATGATCTTCGTGGTTCGTGGTGCAAAAGTACCTTTCGTGCTGCGTCCTGTCCATCACCCCCTGGTAGGCCGGACAAACATGAAGCAATATCAACTTGTGGGCGAAGCGTGGTTGGAAAACATCATGGAAGGTCAAGCTATTGCAGACCTTGACCCCGTCCCGTGGACAAGAATTGACCTTGTTTAGAGCACGCTCTCCAGCGGGTTGCTTTGTGGTGACAGACTCTTGCGATTAGTAGTTTGATATCAGAATTTCGGTTGGATTTCAAAAAGCGCAACATTGACTCTTTGTGCTTCCAGTTCGCTGTGTCGATAGAGATAGTCAACAACTGGCTCGATATTAAGAACTTCAATGACCGACACAGCGTTGCCCAATACTACGATAAGCAAATATCGGTACATCTGAAAGGAACGTATGAATGGATCTTTACTCATCTGGCTTACACTGCGTGGATCTCGGAAGAGCATCAGGATGAAAGAAGTCAAGTACTCTGGGTCTCTGCCCCTGCTGGATTTGGCAAGACGGCGCTCGCACTCCGCTTGCCGAAGCCTAGACTCGGATCTTGGAGTTTTGTATCATGCCATAGCGTAAGCTTGTCCTTCCGGGATTATCTATTCTTGTAACCTGTTGTTGAGTTTGTTATGTTGGGGAGTGTCTGTGGTGTCTCGTCACACAGTGTGTGTCTCGCTACGCCGTGACCGACGTTAATTAACTTAATTAGAGATTACGAAAAATAAGGATAGAGCACGTCGTTCTACTTCCTTCAAGACAAAAGTGTGCAGTTCTTTCTTTGTTTTACGTGGAAGTACATTTCCGAATAATTTATTCAACCACAGATGAATCATCAAATTCAAGCTTAATTATATCAAGTAATTTACGATTCTCAAGGGCGCAGGAGTATCGTGTGCGCGTAATAGCTAGAGATGACTGCTAATTAGTCATGCTGAACTGGTAGAAAGAGGAGGATTTCAGTACCGTATTAACTGCTTTGATTAACATCCTTATGGTTTTTGTTTTCTTCCTCATCTTTACGTTAACTTCCTTTCTACAGTATCTTGTGAGGAAATCATCTCACGCAATTGAGTATAACGGCATGGGCACAGCTCACCCTTCGGAAATCTATCAAGGGGCCATGTCATGCCACATGAGTGGCGAGCGTGAGCTCTCTATGTAATTCGGTGGGTGTCTTTGCCCGTTTGCACCTGAGGACACTTTCAATTCACTAGTCACGTGCTTCGCTCAAATGAGCTGCTACGAAAGGTTCTGAGCGCGTCACTCATACCAAAACAACACCTACGCGCTCAAGATAGAACGAATATGAGCAACTCGAACGGACAGGGAGGAGTTCGGTGGATGAGTACAAGGCGTACGGGAAGAGGACGAGGTGCAAATGGTATTGCAGGTCGTGGTGCAGGTCGTGGTGTATATTTGTGGTGTTAATCAGCGCCCACTATCGATACGGAAGCGCCAGTATTGGCATTTTACTCTCACATTCACGACGCCGAATGCGATGTTCAAAAATGGTATTGATGCTAACTTCATATCCCTCCAGGCCCTCCACCTCCAACTAGCCTCCACTGCACCAGCCCTCTCAGTACCATCATCCCATCGTGCACCACCGCCCATCTAACCTTACTCAAACACCGACTCACAACCGCCGCCATGCCATTCGTGCCTCTCTTCCCCATTGCGCCCTTCATACCTGGACTCTCAAGGACCTTCTCTTGGTCGCTTTTGATGATGCCATCCAGCAGCACTTTCATCTCTGCGCTCGGATCCCAAATAATCTCATCTTCGTCGTCGTGTAGATGAGGTGGGCCATGCTCATCCCCCACCGCCGCTGCAGGCCTCGCATACCACACGCTCCAAACTACGAGCGTGCCGAGATAGAGTGCCCATGGATGATGCCAGAGTCGACTTCCACCAACGTCGCTTGAGCCTAGTTCGCTATCTAAGATGTCGACGCCGTCGGCAACGAGGGAGGCCGCGTGCCAAACTGTCTTGCTGACTTGCGAAGGATGTTCGGCGACCCATTTCTTCACGACGCGGTGGGAGCGCGCGTAGTCGTGCCGCGCGACGGGGCGGCCGAGGATGTGGCGTGCGCCGGCGTAGATCTGCAGGTCGAGGAAGGGAGCGTGCAGGAGGATGTGTGCGGAGTGATATAGTGATAAGGTAGCGGCGCGAAGGACTTGGAATTCTTTGGCGATGAAGTGGTCGGGAGAGGGTAAGCGGGAGATGTATTGCGTGCAGAACGACTGGTAGTCTTTGTGCCATGCGATGTAGGATGTGGCGAGTCGAGCTTGCCAGTTTCCGAGGGGGTTGGTGTCGATGACCCCAAGAGACGTCTGGTCGCGACGTTGCATATCCCATGCTACAGACATGAGGCCGTGGAGGAGGAGAGAGCGCGACAAAGCGTTCAGATTCTTGGGCACGGTCGCTGCATTTGGATGGAGATACATCTTCAAGCACGACAGAAAGAGTGGTGTAGAGGGTTGCGTCAGACGAAGCTGGTGCCACGTCTCTGCCGAGTCGGCTTCCCATAATGACTGATCGCATGGGAGATTAGATCGGAGCTCAAAGGCAGACATGCAGAGCGATTGGCAGAATAGCACGGCGTGCTGGGTGTCCCACATAAAGCATAGAAACGCAAGCCTCTTCTTTTGCTCGGCCTCACACCATGTTCGCCAATCATCTTCCAGATCGTCCGTCCTGTCTTCCAGAGTTGGTGGTCGTATACTTTGGCAATCGCTCCGTCTGATGAGATTGATAAGTAGGCCATGGAAGAGATGCGACATCTCGTGTTGCTTTTGACCGGCTCTGCTTTTGCCAAAACATTCAACCAGTAAGATAGTCTGAAGAACCCATAGATCTGGTTTCGCTGAGAATCCAGCGTTGGCAAAGATTTGTGGCCGGAGGTTGTCATGAATGCAAACCTATACTTGTCAGCTTCATACGGACAATGGAAGTGATGAACTAACAGCCAATTGATGGGCGTCCTTCTCTCCATATGTTGCTCCAAGAAGAAGGACCGAAATCAAAAGCAGGGTGTCTGCCTCTGAAGGGTCAAACGTAGGCATGTGAATAAGTGGGTATACAGCATTGAAACGAGTGAAGAAAAGGTCACAGTAAGTCTGCAGACATTTCAACGTGAGCAGCGGATGATCACGCATGACAATACTGCCATCTGGTGCGGTTGGTTGCGTTATGTCGATAAGATCTAGCACCTGAGCCCGAGCTAACTCGTCAATGATTGGCAAGCTTCGAGATGGGTGGAGCATGGACATTGGTCGTTCGACATCGATCAACCTTTCCTGTTGTTGAGGCCTTGAAAAGTCTGGCGTAGGTGGGACGTCTGTTTGCTCCTGTGCCTTTGAATGAGGTCCCGGTGATTTTGAGTGGTCTTCACTTGACGATGGTGTGATTAATGCCGGCGGTGTAGACTGGTGCTGCGGAGTGTCTGCTGATTGAGAATTGAGCGATCCGATCTGGCCCGTAATTGACATCGACCTCTCGCCTGACATATGTTCGAGCTGTAAATCGTATGCATGACTTGGCTGCGATGGGTTGTTGCTATCGAAAGGGAAGGCTTGGAATGTGTCTGGTAGCAATGGCTGCTGAACGTCCTCGACCTTCGATAGATCCATGTCAAACAACCAATTGTAATTACTCATGGTAGTAAATGGGTTGTTGAAGGAACTAGCCGTATCTGGGTTGAATATGTCGTCAAAGGGAGCATCGTCGAAAACCGCGGCAATGTTGGTGTTGATCTGTGCTTCAGGGATAGTGTTTGGCCAAAGTTGTTGGTCTATTGGGGAGTAGGAGTGCGATGAAGACAGTGCGTTTGGATCAACGGTAGCCGCAGAGAAGCCAATGCCCAAACCAGAGTCGTGATCGTCCCAGGACTGACTGACTGAGTTGTTCGAGATCGGCGGCGAAATTGGCGCTCCTTCGTGCTGCTCTGAGAAAGGTAGGTAATCTATCGAGGCCAGTAACTGGTGTTGGGCTGATAATGGTGAATGTTGCGGGTTTGGAGCAGTCTCAGGAAGAGTGGGTTTCTTCGTGACGATTCTGCCCTCCTGGTCTTTCCACATGCGCTATAGTTCCAGACGATCAGTCTTATTACGGTCATGTCTGCCATATAACCACTCACTTTTCGAGTGTTCAAGATGCCGCAACCTTCAGCTCCAGCTTCTTCATCTTTCTGTCGGTGACGAGTCATGTGCCTGTCTAACCAACATGTCAGCTCAATTGATTCACTTGGTCATAGCTTGAAGCTATAGAAATCTGACTGAGTAGGATAATTTGCTGTCCGTATGCATCACTAACGCGACAAGTGGGGGTTACCAGTGCAGCCGCAATGCCCTTCTCCTGAACAGTCGCGAAAGAAGCCTACACGTGGGCAGCTCCGCTCCAGGAATAAACCTCAGATCGTGATGACGAGTATGTGAAGAGTGAGGTCGAAGAGCATGGTGTATGACGGTCCGTGGTCACGACCGCAATAGCCCGCCACTTGAAGAACACGTGCAAAGGAAACCGTGGACCTAGTCACCAACTAGGTGATACATATGCAGGGACGAAATCATGCTTACCGAGTAGATCTCTCCTTTTGAAATGCGCCCTGCACCTATCACACGTATACTCCCCATTCGAATGATTTAATAAATGTCTCTGTAGATGTTCTGCTCTCGTGAACGTGCGTCCACAGCCATCGTTCTGACAAGTGAATTTCTTAACCTCACTTTTCCCCTGCGTACTCCTTCTCTTTCGTCCTCTTGCCATTGAGCTTGAAGGCTGATCGGGAGCAATGGTTGCCATGGCGCATAGCATCAACGATGTTGGGATTTGCAATTGAAGGTTGGGGGCCCGCGAGGGTGATTAATGGGGGTTTGGAGATGCTGGATGCTGTTGGGGATGCCCCTGTGTCGCGGCATCGGAGACAAGCATGCTTATCAGGGTCGCGTGTTTCCATATCATGGAGGTTATGCCGATGGGCCATAAAGCGGGGTTGGGTGGAGAAAGCCGGCGCGAGCGGCGTGTTTAGCGGAACTTGGGACCCTGCAACGTCAAGAGTGGGGGTGATGTCTAGACACGACATACAAGTTACGGAGTCGGACTTGTGGTACTCAGAGAGGTCTGAGACTCTGTCAGAGCCATTGAAGAAAAGTGAAGCTGATAACAGGTGAGGAAAGCATCGTGATGGCAGGCGATATTGATATCACGGGTGGCAGCTTCCATTACTGTTCTGATTGGCTAGACAAGGCAAGCGAGCCTCATTATCGGTATCTTCTTCGGAGCTCCGAAGATATGGAGATAAGCGCGGGTCCTTGCGCGGTGATGCGCGTGAAGGTAGGATTTTTCTAGATAGGTATTGCGAATCGAGCCGACGAGCAAAGGTTTAGTCATTGATATCGTGGTGTAGTATTTGTGCACGTGATCGATGAGGCCTTGTCGGCAGAGGAGGCTGAAGTAAGTGGGCTCGTGGCTGTATATCGCACATGGGATGGAAGTAGATCACAACAGACACCCTCTACTACAGTACTACTACCACCATCATACTCTGTGCACTTTATATGTACCGAGCGGGTTGACATCTTAGTCCTTGAGCCTGGAGCAGCACTACTGCCACAATATTTGAAGTAGTACACATAAGGAACACAGTGTATTTTCTCACACCAGTCACGATCATGTTTCATACCTTCCTGCCACGACGCTAAACATAAAATCAAGGCGAATATCATATATACAGTGAACAAATCAAATACATATCGCCTCATCCACAATGTTGAATTCGATGCTTTACGCAACAGCAACCAAAGAACTCGTTTCCCCCTTCTCACGCCTCGCCCTTGCCCTCTCCACTAAATCATCCCCAACACTCAACCTCAATCTCTCTGCCGTCGCCGGACTGTCTAGCGTCCATACGCCCTCCTTCCCATTCATCTTGCGGGCGGCCCCCAAAGCCTCCCTCAGCGCAAAGAAAACCGTGCTTCCCAAAAACAGCGGCGGCTCCCCTATCCCTTTGCTACTCTGCACGCTGCGCAAATGGTTCCACGTCAAGGGTTTACCGTCGTTGTCGTAGCGGAGCAAGCTCGCGTTGAAGATTTGCGGAATATCGCTGAAGCCCGGGATCTTGTATGTGCCGGGCCCGCGGGTGAAGAGTTGGCCGGTGCGAGTCCAGAGAGATTCTTCGATGGTGAAGAGGCCTTGGCCTTGGATGAAGGCGCCTTCGATTTGGCCGTAATCGATTGCGGGGTTGATAGAGTTGCCGACGTCCTAGGAATGATGTCAGATTTCGAATACGTGTGATTTGTGGTGTAGAAGTCAAGGCATGTGAATATGAAAGGTGAATTACCATCATGATGTCCGACCGCAAGACGGTGTGATCGCCTGTGAGCAGATCGACTTCGACTTCGGATGTAGCTGCGCCTTGCGTCCAGTAGTAGTACATGGGCTTGACAGTGTCCCAATTTGTGTCGCCCCATTTGTAGCCGACCTTTGGCATCTTCCAAAAACCGTTCGCGGCCAGATTGACGCGGTCGAGGTAGGCAGCGTGTGCAAGTGCTTTCAGCGGTGCATCCTTCCCTAACTGTTCGCGATACGGCTTCAACCGCTCGTTAATCTGGTCGCAAGCATGCTTGACTGCCATTCCGTTCAGATCGGATCCGGATGATGCTGCCGTTGGAGACGCGTTGGCAATCTGGTACGTCTGGCTGTCTTGCGTGTAGATAGCGTCAAGTGGTGTACCGAGCTCCTGCGCTGCGATTTGACACATCTTGGTGTATAGTCCTTGGCCCATCTCGGTACCTCCATGATGCAACAGGACACTGCCGTCATGATAGATTTTGACATATGCTGCTCCTTGGTTGAGATGTAATGCGGTGGCAAAGCTGAGACCGAATTTGCATGGTACAAGACATGTACCTCGCTTCTTCCACTTGTTCTTTGCGTTGAAATCCGCAATCGCGGCCTTTCGGTTCTCATAGTCTGACGACTTGGCGAGTTGATGTAGTAATAATGGCACGTGCCAGTCTTCGTCGATCTTCTGGAAGAATGGCGTGTGCTCGCCAGGCTTGTAGAGATTTCGTTGCCGAAGTTCGTCGATATCGATCCCCAGTTTCTCTGAAATGTTATACATGATCGTCTCGGCAAAGTACATGCCCTGCGGAGCTCCGAAACCACGATATGCAGTGTTGCTGTGAGTGTTGGTCCTGCAAACGTATCCGCGCAGATATGTGTTCGGACACTCGTAACAATTATCGAGGTGAGTCAAACAGCGATCCATGACTGCTCCACTCATATCTTGTGAGAAGCCACCGTTATTGTAGACGTCTGCTTCCAGCGCCAACAGTTTTCCGTCTTTTGTCACACCGATCTTCCACCGCGCCTGGAACGGGTGTCGCTGACCACTCAGTAGCATATCTTCGTCGCGATTGAGCATCAAGCGAACGGGGCGCTTCTCTTTTCGAGCAGCGATAGCAGTATACACCGCAAATGGCACGCTTCGAGATTCCTTGCCGCCAAAACCTCCACCCATACGCTTCACTCGCGCATTCACACGATTGCTTGGTACACCTAGGACTGCGCTCACAAATTCTTGTGTCTCCATCGTGTTTTGTGTCGATGACCATACTTCAATGGCGCCGTCTTCTGTCGAGGGAATGGATAGAGCAGCATTTGTCTCGAGATAAAAGTGCTCTTGGCCACCTAGCCGGTTCACACCCTCGAGTACGTAGTCGCACTTCGCAAATGCTTCTTCCATTTTATCGTCGATCGCGAGTCCCTTGACTAAGTTCTTGCCATGCGGGAAGAAGCTGTCCGCCGCAATGGCCTCGTCAATCGTCAAGATTGGTTTGAGTTCTTCGTATTCTACCTTGACGGCCTTGGCTGCTGCTTGCGCTTCGAGTGCAGACTCAGCATACACCATGCCGATGACCATACCGTGACACAAGACCTTGTCTTCGGCAAAGAACTGCTCGTCCTTCTTGATCGACCCCCAGATATTAACATCCGAAGGAATGCTGTTCTTGTCGATGTATCCCACTACGCCTGGCATTTCAAGTGAACGCTCCCAGTCAACGCTGATGATCTTGGCGTGTGCTTTCGCCGACATGACTAGACCACCAAAGAGCTCTCGGTCCTGACGCGGCATGTCGTCGACGTACTCAGCTTCTCCAGTGCATTGCTTGAGCGCTGAAAGATGTGCGACCTGCTTGCCGACAACGCGTTGCTCGTATGGGTTGTAATCGTCGCGAATGCCGCTCGATAAACCACGGTGGATCTCGTCGACAACTTGCTGATCAACGTTTCCAAGACCAAGCTCAGCTGCAGACTCGTGCCAGAAGCGGAAAAAGAGTGACAGTGTCAGCGTTTTGCGATAGTCTGCCATGCCACCAGGCACACCGTAAGGGAGATCGTAATCTTCTAACAGTGCAGAAAGTGCAGCATCTAACGTCTCCGAGTGGAACCATCTCTTTCCGAGTAGAGCACTTTGAGTCTTCACTGATTCTTTTGTGGTTGGCGCCATACCGCCAAAGACAATCTTGACGTCTTCGACCATGTCGTTTTCGTCCAGCCGTACTCGGAAGGCAGAAGTTACGATAGCAATGTCGTCATCTTTCCTCTTAGCCTGCTTGTATGCCTTCAATACCTCCCTCGAGCCCTCTTGCGCAAGAGGTATTCGGATGCGGTAGAGTGCAGCATCTGGTGGCAGTGTGGTGGTTCGGTAGGCGACGAAGAACTTTGACATGGGCAATTCAACCGCCCCGTCCTTTTTGTTGACGGCTTCCAGCGTCGCTTCAGCAGCCAGCAGTACAGGATTGGCATCGGAGATTGGTGACGCCGTGGCGATGTTACCAGCTAACGAAGCGACATTACGAATCTGCCTGCCAGCAAAGTATCGAAGCTGTTTCCGAAGAGCTTCAAGCACCATAGCACGCTTTCCAAGCTTCGCGTAGACAGTCTTGCAGAGTTCCTCCAGCTCAGTGAGCGGGGTGTTGGCCGCCACAACCAGTTCTTTTGCGACATCGAGCTCGGCATCAGATGGCAGCTTGGTGTGCTTAAGCTCGGGAATGTCCGACACGTACACAGATACTGCAAAGTCGGAGTTCTTGAAGCGAACTTCTACCTGGACTTCACTGGCGCCACCAATCAATTTTGCCGAAGGATACGCATCTTTAAGTTGCACGAGTTGATCCAGTGTGGTTGGCCTGAACCAAATCTTCTTGTCGTTGCCGTAACACAAAGGCTGGGACTCGTACTTCCATAAAGCAGAGGGAAAGATGAGTTCCGTGTCTGGCACATACTCCTTGAACTCGATCCTTGGTACACCATGTGTCGAGCTCTCAGCTGGAGCTTCAGCTAGTGAGGTACTGGTCTTTGACTCTGCTGCGGCGTTCTTGCTCTCTTTGCTCTTCACAGGCCTCGCGTATTCGGTACCGCTAATTGCTGGATCTCGCGATGGCTCTTTCTTCGCATCCACGATCGCCGGAATGTGTTCTTCATCTGACCCCGATGTAGGTTCCGTCGGTGGGGAGGATGCATCCGACTTCGTCTCGCTCGAACTACTATCAGACGGGGTGTCGCGACAACACCCGCCAGGACGTCCACATGACACTTTCGAAGGGCCGCCGCAGCCATTTCTGGTCATGTCGATGACATCCTTCTCAAAGCTCTCTGCATCGACTGTCGTTGGCTCATCTTCTTCCGCTAGTTGCCCCTTGAGGTCTTCCGTGACGAATGTCTTCGCCGCATTCAAGATTGGCTTGTATCCCGTGCATCGGCAAAGGTTGCCATCTAGGTGCCCTTCCATCTCAATTTCGCGTGCACTCAGATGGAACTTCTGCGTCTCAGGGTTGTATGCATTTCTTACAACGGCATAGAGTGACATGACTATGCCAGGCGTACAAAATCCACACTGACTTCCATGAAGCTTTGCGATGCGTTCTTGTAGCGGATGCGGTCGGTTGATATTGCCAATGCCTTCAACGGTAATGACATGCTTGCCATCAACACCGACCAGCGGGAAGAGACACGCGTTCACAGAGAGATGCTTGATCCTCTTCTTCTCGGATTGGTGGTCTGCAACTTGCAGTACCACTGTACACGCACCGCATCCTCCCTCGCCACATCCCAGCTTTGTACCTTTGAGATTCGGCTGAGCCCTGATATAGTCCAGCAACGTCCAGTGCGGGTTTGGATTGCTGATGACCGTCTTTTTGCCGTTGATGTAGCAAGTGATGTCCGGCGACGTGTATGTCGACTTGATGAGTGGTGTTAGAGCCTCGACGGCGGAATGCGCCCGCGGTGGGTCCGCTGCTGCTGATGTGGGAGGAATTGGCAGCGCCATGTCGTCGAATCTACAGGGCGAAGTCCAAGATACCGATCACAGCATTTTTGAAGCGGTTCTTTTGAATATATCATGCCTGGTCAGCCATCGCCGCCGCCTCCGCATCAGCACCTCAGCATCTTGCCCGCTCTCACGTAACAGCATCGCTGATTGGCCGGCGGTTCACAAGCTTCCGATAGGCACTGCAGATGGTAGTGCTGCAACACACCCCACTCTTGTAGGAGGGAACGCATCGCGTGCATGTTCGAGTGGCGCTATTCCCGGAGTACGGCAGGGCGTTTGTAAATCTCGTGACGCGTCGCGCCCTTGGATAATTCGTGCCCCTCCCCCATTTCTGTACACACCACTCCCAGGCGTGGAGCTGGCGAAAATGGCTGCGGACCGACATGCTTTAGCGCAGGTACAATAGTAGACCCTGGGCACAAAAAATGTTGACAGTAAACATCTTGCACCAGTATTTCCCACCGTTTTCGTAGCGTTCAGATTGAGATCTTGCAAAAACGTCCAAGTCAACCGCAAATATGCCCAAAGCAGACACACCGCCAGGCTTCAAGCCGTTGAAAGACACCTCATTGTTTTCTCCATTCAAATTGGGTTCGTTGAACCTAGAACACAGAATCGTTCAGGCTCCTTTGACGCGTATGCGCGCGACCAAGGAGAGCGACGCAATCTTTGTGCCTAAAGACTTGCATGTCAAATACTACAGTCAGCGTGCGACCAAGGGTGGTCTGCAACTGACTGAGGCCACCGATATTGCCAAATATGTATGCTAGTGCATAAAAAATTGAATCAGGAAACTTGCTGACTTGGCCAGGCTTCAGGATATCCTGGCGTGCCCGGCGTCTTCTCAGACTCGCAAATAGCGGGCTGGAAAAAGGTCACAGACGCCGTTCATGCAAAGGGCGGATACATCTTTTGCCAGCTCTGGCATACTGGACGCGCATCGCCGCCGTCTTTCCGTGCGGGTGCACCGACCGTCAGCTCGAGCGATGTGCCCATGGAGGGTAGCTGGCTAGACGGCGTAGCTTGTGCAGACCATCCACCAAAGCCTCTCAGCGTGGAGGAAATCCAAGGTCTGGCCAAGACTTGGGGTGGAGCAGCGAAGAAGGCACGCGAAGCAGGCTTCGATGGTGTCGAGATCCACGGTGCTAACGGATATCTTCTTGATCAATTCCTGCATGACAACGTCAACAAGCGAACAGACCAATACGGCGGCTCAATCAAAGGTCGCAGCCGCTTTCCTCTTGAAGTGATTCAAGAGTGCGCAAAGGCAATCGGTGCTGACCGCGTCGGCATTCGTCTCAGCCCGTACAACTACTTCCAGAGCACCAAGGACAGCGATCCCAACGCGCACTGGGAATACCTGTGCGAGAAGATCGCCACACTACCCGAGGACGTGCGACCCGCATATGTCCACATGTAAGCTCTCCACGTAGCAACTTGCAGAACGCACGCTGACGAGAATCACAAGGGTTGAGCCCCGCTTCGACGAAGTCCTCGACGAGCAAGCAAAGATGGATGCCCTAGCCGCGTATACCAGCAAGGGCGGCAAAGGCGTCGAAGCCGAAGCCACTGCAAAGCCCACCAAAGGAAATAGCCTCATCGAGTTCCGCAACATCCTGTCCAAAGGCGGCGTTAAATTCATCGCAGCCGGCGGATTCAACCGCGACAACGCACTGCCCAAGGTTGAGGCTGGAGACGCCGACTTGATCATCTTTGGACGCTGGTTCATTGCGAACCCAGACTTGCCGAAGAGGTTAGCGGAGGGGTTGGAGTTGAACGCATATGATCGCGATACCTTCTATGGTGCAGACCCACCAGAGAAGGGATACACGGATTACCCGTTTTATGAGAGTGTGGCTGCATAAGCCTGTGCTAAGCTCTGAGAGATGCATTCGCGGCGCTGTACTGGGTTGTGTTATATGCCTGATAGAAGGACGATAGATGAAAATAAAACATATATTGAGAATGATCTTGCAGAATCGCCCGGACGATATCCATGATCAGGGGCAATTGGCTTCTTCGATTCGATGCTGATTAGAGCGTATGGTATTAGCCTGGCTTCTTGCATGACTTGAACATTGCAATCCGGTATGGGCCAGATATTTGTGTCATGCATTCGGGGCCCGTTCTCAAGGTAAGCGTATAATTCAGACGGTAGAGCTTTGTATACCTAGGAGCTTTCCCTGAGACCTTGTGTCTATCTTGCTTTACCTCCCCAGAATGCTTGTTGTCTTGAGCTCGGGTGGCCGTCACATCGTCCCTAGATTTGATGATGTTATGGCCAGCTTGACCAGGCGTCTCCGGGTCTGGGATCTCATCTGCCGACCGTTTGACTTCTTCTGAACGACCACCATCATGGTTGCTTTGTATAGTAGCGAAGGCCTGCCCACGCTTGTGTCGGGGCGCCACACGTGGCTACAACGTAACGCCACAGGAACACATGACTTAGCATCAGAGAGAGATTGTATTTATGGGCGTGATGGCAGGACACACGCCGCTCCTAAATTCCTCGTTCGCAGGTATATCGTGCCATTATTTTAGTGCGCCTTCACCGCATTCGACTAGCTTTGACGCGAGAGAACGCGTCGACTTGGAGATTCGAAGTCAAAACCATATTTATCTACATAATACATGTTCAATTCACAACACGGCTCTTACAGTCTCTCGATGGCTATCACTACTTGCCCTTCGATCTTGCAATTTCCACTCGCTCCACCTCCTTTCAACATCACTTTCACAGATGTATGTCAACAGCCAGCTCCCAACACCTCCCCACCGCCAAGCCAATGGATCATCTTCGACCTGTAGTCCCTTCGCCTCATACTGCTCTCGACTTATCTTTCCTTTGCCATTGAAGTCAGCAAATGCTCGGAGCTGACGGTCGCGCTCCTGTTGCTCTGCTCCGTCGTGTACATGGTACAAGTACTGTTGTCTATTCCCACGCGAAACGACGCGCTCGGTCCGTTCCCTGCGGCAGCGCTCGTAGACATCCAACGCCTGCTTCTTTTCTGCGGTACTTTTGCCCTTGAGCTTTCCCAAACACAGACCCAAAACGTGGCCGTCTTCCAAGCTCATGCCTGCACCACTCGCGAGGTAGGGCAGCGTGGCGTGCGCCGCGTCACCGAGAATCGTGAAAGCCCCAGATTCGTGGGACCATGTTGGATCGAGACCAGGCCGGATCATCAGACGCCATTTGAAGACCGACTCACAAAGGGCAAGCAGCTTGGGTATCCGTGGATCCCATTCTTTGTACAGTGCTCGCATCTCCTCCACGTTGCCGGACAAAGTATTCGCGCCTGCAGGCATGTCATCCGGAACCAAAAGAACCATATTGAAGAGTTTGCCGCCACGCAGGACGTAATTCACTTTCACAGTCAGCATCGGCTCATACTAAGCATATTCATCCATGACCTACCAGCGTGCGCATCGGGGCCGATCCAATAGTTGACCTGTGGATCTTCCACGAAGCCCCTCAGTTCTGGATCTTTCATCATATCCTCGGTGTTAAGTAGCAGTCGATATGCCAAGTCGCCTGTCAATAGCGGCGGATCTTCGTGGCCAAGCAAGATCTCTCTGCACTTCGAGTTGATGCCATCTGCACCCACGATCAGGTCTGCCTTATATCTCTGACCGTCATCGCACACCGCGATGCCCATCGTACTGACGCCATCACCGCTCGGCTCGTACTCAACATCAATGACCCTTGTCTTTGTCCTCAGCACTGCACCCAATTCAATCGCCCTCTCCAACAATCCCATATGCAGATTCGCACGATGGAAGTCCCAAAACGGCGTCCCACAATCTTCTTCATACTCGTGAAAGTTCATGTCGCTAATCTTGTTGCCTTTCCACCCGATCATGTTGCATAGCCGCGGTGTGGTTGCATGTTTCGATAATCGTTCTTCGAGACCCCATGAGATAAGGACTCGAGTACTGTTGGGTAGACATTGGATTCCAGCGCCAATTTCTCCAATCTCAGCTGCAACTTCGAGAATCTCGACGGAGTGGCCTGCGAGGAGAATAGAGATGGCAGCTCCTAGACCACCGAGGCCTGCGCCGACGATCACGACCTTGAGATGTCAGTATATGCAGTCTTCGGCTGCACTCCAATTGTACTTACATGCAATTTGCTTGCTGCATCTCGTTGTTGCTGTTGTATGATTTGAGGTTTGCTTGGAGCCATGATGTCACTGGTCCCAATCTATGCTGACCTTCAAGAAGCAGTACTCTTTGCGTACATCTATCTCTTCAAGTCCAAGCACTATATCTTCCCGGATCCAGTATATACAGAGATAGCCTCCATGGGTCGGTTCTAACATCTCAAGCCGTCATGACTTGCCGCCATCCTCGCCCACCTATCGTCCCGTCAGACGCGTGACATGGCTGGGAACACGACTGTTGCTTATCGAGCTAGTGATGCGGCTAGCAACTTCGCGGGAACTGATGCGACCAAGATGGGGTGGCAGCAATCGGCTGGTGGAGCAAGGGTACGGTGGGTGCTTTGTGCTACAAGTGCAAAAGTGGGGGAACACTTCTGAGGCTTGGTGAGGGGTAAGTACATGTTCGACGCACAGTGGTCAATGCTTCGACGCGTAGAGAAACAATGCGGATAGGCGGGCTCGGGCGGTCGTACACAAGTCTCAATCATAGAGCGGCTTGATGATGTTAAAGTACAAGTCGTTCTGATAACTGATGAGCGATGCAGAGTGGCCTAATCGGCTAACATGTTTTCATCACCAAAGCACTTCCGCACTGCAACAGTAAAGCCAAAAGACTTTGATTTGAGTGGTTTTGAATTGAAAGTATCATATATTCCTTCGCTGCCCCTTTTCGTGGGCTGGTTATTGAGGCATAGGACCGTTATACTCCAAC
Organism: Phaeosphaeriaceae sp. SRC1lsM3a; assembly: GCA_001644525.1. Taxonomy (NCBI): domain Eukaryota; kingdom Fungi; phylum Ascomycota; class Dothideomycetes; order Pleosporales; family Phaeosphaeriaceae; species Phaeosphaeriaceae sp. SRC1lsM3a. The sequence goes on from KV441731.1 coordinate 148,379, forward strand.
AACGAATATGCCTTTCCCTCCTTCTGCAACCTCAAAATCTCACCACGCGGCGCAGGCATCTTCGCCCCCTCCGGCACGACATTATTCTTCTTGAAGTCATCCGCCATCTGCTCCATGGTCACCCATTCGACGCCCTCATGCTTGTTAATATGCTCGATGATCCTGTCTCGAGTCAGCCATTGCACACATCCCTCCCTATGCTCGACACATACCTCTCATGCATAAGCACCACATGCGGTCTCCCACTCACATCCGGATGAATCGTCATCGGAAACACAAACTCATCATACTCTCTATAGAAGTAATCAAAATGGTCCATCCAGATTTGCTCCACGTCCCTCGGATTCACCCATCCATGCGAATTCGCACTCTTCTTCATGAACATCATCGGCGGCAAATCGTCAATATACCAGCTGCCCGGAATCTCAACTAACCCCGTCTCCTGCCCCTTGACCAGCGGCTTCATCCACTCCGTTGCTGTCTTGCTGTAGTCGATCTTCGTCCACTCGTCGCCCGTGCGCAGCCAGTAGCAGCGGTGGTCTTCGTGAGACATGGAGTGGTCGTACTCGATGCCGTAGGAGAGAAGCAGGTCGCAGCCTTCCTTGGAGGTTTCCCACCACGGCGCGACGGAGCCCCGGGGTGGCTTGCCGTGGCAGAATTCGGTGAGCTGTTTGTATGTCTTGTCGAGGACGTCGCGCTGTTGCTCGAAGGTCATGTCCACAGGGTTTTCGTGCGAGTAGCCGTGCAGCCCGATTTCGTGGCCCGCGTCCCGGACTGCGGCGCAGTCTTCGGGGAAGGTTTCGAGGGAATGACCCGGGATGAACCATGTGGCCTTGATGTTGTATTTTTCGAAGAGTTTGAGGAGGCGTTGTGTGCCAACTGTGCCCGCCCATAGTCCTGCGATGCATTAGTAACAATGCGATCTCAATGTAGTTTTGCAATACCTCTGCTGATATCACTTGTAGAGTCTTCTCCGCCATATGAGCCCAGCCAACCTGCGACCTTAGAAAGATCAGCGTCGAATTGAAAAGTATCTCGGAGGTCCTCACAGCATCAATATCCACACCATAGCTCACGAGAACCTTCTTCTTTCCCATTGTCACTGTATATATTTTCCGAAACGTGTAAGATTGAAGCAGCTCTCTGTGTATTAAAGTCAAAAGTACCAAGCAAATGCTGAGACAACAAAAGTTCATAGAAATTCTAGGATTTTGGGGTGCTTCGTTTTCCAGAAGCTCGCGATAGCTAAACAAGAGCTACCCCGCTTACGACGAGTCGTTATGCAGGGTACACAAGCTGTTGTGGAGCGCGCCAGCGAAGGTGGGGGCTAAGAATGAATCATCGCAAGTGCCGCCGGCCGCTTATCATTCGCGTGTGCACGTGTTTCTACATGACGCATGCCCAGATGAATGTCTGTCGCCGGAGTTCGGAAATGGCTTGGAATGTTCCGACCTGTACTGGTATGATTGCATTGACAGTGTCAAGATCTATTCTTTGGGGAAGATAAGGTCTATTTGTGGGTTTCTAGTATAATGGTTTCAGAATCCTGACGATGATCTCTGTTCAGCCTGAGGTTTTGAGAATATCGTCAATGACCTTTGCTGCCCCAAGAGCTTTCTCTTCCTGCAGTCTACGCGCTACTATCTGCACGCCTATTGGCATCCCGTCCATCGTATCAATGTCGAACAGTTTCCAATTCCACTCATCTAGCGCATTTCGAGGCTGGTAGGAATCAATCTCCTCCGCACGTACACCGTCCAAATCCTTTGAGACTTTGCCCGCAGGCAAAACCACAGCAGGATAGTCCACAAAGTTGAAGACCTTTGTGTATCCCACCCATCTACACTTGCGATGGGGCACTGCTGAATGAGGCATAACTGGCGCTAGGAGTATATCAATCGCTTTACCCGTCTTTGTCGATCTTGTAGAATTCCAGAGATCGAGGTAACGCTTCTGTGCAGCTAGCTTTTGCTTGTTGAGTTGCCAGTACTCGTACACGGAGATTGCTTTGCCTCTGTTGACAAGTGTTTCGACATGAGGTATGTATGGCTCTCCTCCGGCTTCTACGTCTCTTCGGATGTCTTCGCAGCCGTCGGCTGTATAGTATTGGTCCTGCGGAAAGATCAGTCAACGCATAGTGCAGTGTGGGGAGATGGTTTACCATGATGTCAATGCACTCCTGATGTAAGCTGCCTGGCGACCATGGGACGATTTCATGTCCAGCCGCTTCGAGCTTCGACGCAACTTGTTGGAGCACACGCGCAACAGGCGGATGAGGTCTGACAACGCCATCATCTCGTATCACCGCGATAACAAGCGGGCGTGACTGGATGGACTCGTAAAGCTCAGAGCGCCATGGGATTGGGCTACATTTCGGGTCCAAATCCCACGGACACGCATCGAGAACATCTTTGGTGACAGCTATAAGCGAACCCAGATCCCGGCTCATGGGTCCAATGACTGAAGGCACATGTTCTTGTCCTTCGGTAGATACAGATACGCCTTGGTAGGGCAGGCGAGTGCTCTGCAGATGGGTCAATTTCGCCACCATTACGTCCATGCCTGGGACACTCACGCTAGGTTTAAGACCGTATAGACCATTCATGTGCGACGGGATACGTATGCTTCCGCCAATGTCCGTGCCCCATCCCACGACTGTTCCACGGAGTGACAGAAGTGTCCCTTCACCACCGGTGGAGCCACCAGGGGTAAAGTCGGGATCTTGAGGATGTGTAGTCAATCCCCACAACGGGTTGTCTGTCTCACACCACTACGAACGTCAAGCTTTGCACACGCATATGAGATCCCGTAGATGGAAACTGCACGCGTGACTTACCATGATACTTTGAGGCAGGTTAGACTTGGCTAGAATGACCGCACCCATCTGCTTCAACATGGCGAACAATACACAATCTTGCGCCGCGGGCTTGAACGCTCTTCCGACATAACCAAGAGTACTGTCATATCCTTGGACATCGAATTGGTCTTTGAGTGTCATCGGAACCCCATGTAAGGGTCCAATAAGGCGCCCATTCTTAGCGAAGAAATCGTCTAGCTCTTTGGCTCTTTTGATGGCGTCCGCAAAAAGGATCTCGGTAAGGCTGAGGCGACGTCAGCCAAATTTCCGAGATTTTCATCGCGGGCGGGTAGCAACGTGCCAGTTTGTCTGTGCGTAGCGTGGTCAGTAAGAACTCTATTTCGGGTTTGTGGTGCGTCTCTTACACGTCTGTGAGCCTCGATGGTCCTGCGTGTGGTGGCGTGAGAATGGTACGATGAATGTGCGCAAGGTGGATTCTACCGGTTGATGTAGGCAATGCATAGCGCTGTGGCTGTCACTGCGCCTGAAGATATTGCTTGTTGAACCTCGTCGATGCTGTCAATGACTGCATATTTTCCTTCTTGTTGCGCGGATCCGTCCGATGGTGTGTGGTGGAGCGACTGCATGTGATTTCTGTTACAACCTTGCTCCGCAACAATGTGTCAATGCAGGCTACTTTACCGCATCACATACCAAGAAATCTGATATCGCATCGTCACGTATTCTCAATTTCCGCTGGACCGTTTGCTGCCACTGCAGCACCTCTGTGGCCATGTCGAGTTGCGTATTGGGAGATGAATCACAAGGATGTGGTACTAGCAAAGTGCGAGAAACAACAGGACGAGATGGAGCAATGTCGCGAACAGCTGACTAGTGGATCTAGTTTCCGTATTCAGCCTCATTTCTTCTGATACGTCAAGATCCTGCGTCAAGATCCTACGTCGAGGTATACGCGATACGCGTGGTGGGCGGCCGGCCAAGGGACGAACAGTGGGGGATGCAGGGCCCGCCAAACGTCAAGCCGAGGTGCAGCTTCCATCAGTCGACCAGAACACCTCGTAGCGTACAACAAACCCTTGCGCGAAGTCACCCCATCAATCCCTGGAAAAATTCTCGTGCTTTGCATCTCTGACTGCCACCATTCAGGCAGATAATGTCAGGTTGCAGTGAGTTGAAAATGGGCAGACATCGAGCCTGGAGCGGATGTCTGCCCCTCCTGTGTTATCCCACCCCCATCTTCGCGTCTTAGTGTCCCCAATACAGGCGGCCCAGCAAGGCTTATAGGATGCCTTCAGTCTTATGGAACATCATGAAGCGCTCAACATCCAACGGCGAGCCTCAGTCCAAGCTACAGAAGATGGCGCCTGGACTGACTACAGATGTCGAGTCTCGCTCTTCAGGGAGCAGCGTGGAGGTTACGTCACAATACTCATATACAAGAGACAATGACTGGGGCAGCTTCATGAGCGATGTTGTAGTCGTTGGTGCTGGACCGGCTGGTCTCATGCTTGCGTAAGTCATTCTCGATCGATGGGAAGTTTATACACTGACGAGGCGTCATAGCGATAACCTGGTGCGTTATGGCATCAAGACGCGCATCGTCGACGACCGACCAGACCGAACCTCGACCGGCCGAGCCGACGGCATTCAGCCCAAGACCATCGAGACACTCAAACAAATGCGCCTCGCTGAACCACTGCTGCGGAAAGGCGTCAGGATATACGACATTGCATTCTGGAAGTCGACCAGCGAGAAGCCACTCCATCGGACTGGGCGCGAGGTTCACTACCCACCAATAGTAGATTTACTTGACCCTTACATCCTACTCGTGCATCAAGGAATGGTGGAGGGCATATTCGAGGAGGACTTGAATGAGCGAGGCACTTTTGTCACCCGCAACACCGCATTCGCTAATCTGGAGTACACACCCATGTCAATTCGTCCTTTGACGGTGAATTGCTTGACAGACGTCAATCGATCAAAACAGAGCTTCTTCACTCGCTACGTAGTGGGCTGCGATGGTGCACATTCCAAGGTACGCAAATGCATACCTGGGGCGACACCAGTCGGAGCTTCGTCGGACGCTGTCTGGGGTGTGCTGGATGGAGTGCTAGACACGGACTTCCCAGATATCTGGAGTAAAGTGGTCGTACAGTCAGAGACACTTGGCTCTGTTCTGATGATTCCACGCGAAAGAGGATTGACGCGTCTTTATGTTGAACTACGTCCTGGTTCGACTGAGGCTGTTGAAGCTGGAGAACAAACCGCACAAGAATTCGTGCAAGTACGAGCACAAGCTATCATGCGGCCGTTTCGACTGAACTGGAAGAATGTAGAGTGGTTTGGACGGTATAAGATTGGTCAAAGAGTAGCAGCACGCTTTGCCGACACTGAGCAGAGAGTCTTCATCGCCGGCGATGCAAGTCACACCCATAGCCCGAAAGCTGCGCAGGGCATGAATACCTCAATGCATGACGCTTGGAATCTCGCATGGAAGCTCAACTTTGCGACCCGAGGACTTGCGAAACCCAGCCTGCTCGAAAGCTACGAACAAGAGCGCCAAAAGATTGCCAAAGACCTGATCGACTTCGACTACGAGCACGCAAATGCCTTCCACGACGGCGACCCAGCAGCTCTCGCCGCGAACTTTGCCAAAAACGTCGCCTTCATTTCTGGCTATGGAGTAAGCTACCAGCCAAACGTCCTCAATGTCAAAGCCAAAGGCTGGGACCGCGGCCACCTGACACCTGGATTTCTACTCCCTCCTGCACGAGTCACGCGGTATATCGATGCCAACCCTGTCGACATCCAGACCGACATCCCCGCGCTCGGCCAGTTCCGTATCTACTTCTTCGCGCATAACCTCCACACAGCCATGCCGCTCCTCGAGACCGTATGCAAAGCCCACTCCACTATGTCATCGTATGTTGGCCGCATCACGGCTGCAGGAAATGCATCGTACACCACTCAACCACCACTAGCAGCACCACACGACCAATTCGTGCTTCCAGAGCGGTATACGCCGATCAGTGGCGTTTACACATACGCATTGGTCACTGATATGGATCGCAATGAGATTGAGCTCAAGGACTTGCCGCCTGTGTTACGCGAAAGTGCGTTCACTTTCTATCTAGATGACGTCCCGGGTCAAGATACGCGCAAGCAAACGTGTATGGATAAGTGGCTAGATGGACTTGATAAGAACGAGGTTGTGGTACTCAATGTGCGGCCTGATGGATATGTGGGAACTGTGAGGAGGTTTGTGGATGGGAGCAGAGAGAGTGGCCAGGTCGCTGTGAGGTGGATGGATGAGTATTATGAGCAGTTCATGAAGGATACATAGATGGCAAGGGCGGTGTTGGTGCAGTGGCGAGTAAGTCGGGGGTGGAGGACCTGAAGGAATACAATGAACACTTCGAAACACTCCTAAGACTCGCGGAAGCGGGCAGTGTCGATGGGGCTTCATCCGCTTGCAGGTCATTGATAAGTTCCATACGTTGTGTTCAATCTTCGGAAGTGAGAGGTCCTATCATGTCGAACCCTATATTCCTTGGGGATGGGTGCACAAATGGATCTCGCAAAAAGAGACAAGAGTCGCTGAAAATCAGCTTGCACTGAAAAGTGTACTTCGACATGTCCGGGTTATTGATGTCCTACAGCATTGCGTCGTGCCTCTACCAGCAAAGGCCACATACCTAGCGCTTTCTTACGTATGGGGCCAAGAATCAGGACGTGTTTTTCAGTGCGAAATGTCTAATGTTGATCGTCTTGCGGAATCTGGCAGTCTGCAAGAGTCGATTTGCCCCGTACTATTTCCGATGCTATGACTGCGTGCGACAACTAAGGACAACGCTACTTGTGGGTTGACCGACTTTGCATAATTCAGGACGACCCTAAAATCACAACTCAACTCGAACAGATGGCAGCTATCTATTCGCAGGCGGCAGTCACCCTTGTTGCAGCTGCTGGTGGAGGGGCGGCGTATGGACTCCCAGGCGTAAGCCGACCGAGGAATTCTACACGGCTTGTTCTCAAGTATAACAGCAAATTCGAGATCGTTGACGAAATCCCAAAGCTAGTGGCTTGCCTTTCTCGCGGCACCTGGCGAGAACGCGGATGGACATACCAAGAGCAGGAAGCCTCATCAGCACTTCTTTACTTCACAGATCATGGCTTATTCTACCTGAATAAGAACCTTGAATCCCAGCCAGTTAATGCAGAGGGTCGAACAGCGGAAGACGTGTACGAAGCACCCGAACACGACTTACATTTTGTTACAGAGTACTCTCGAAGGAAACTCACTCATGCCAGCGATCGATTGCGTGCTGTTTCTGGAATCTTGCAGGCGCTTTATGGAGAACGAAGTCATTGTGGCATGCCATGGGACAACTTTGATGTTGCTATACTTCGGTATGACCAATATGGGACTGACTGTGAAGAAATTGAAACGGACATGTTCCCGACATGGTCTTGGCTTGCGTGCCCCGCCGTGGTAGGCTTCCCACTAAGTGATCCTCTATATGGTCTGGCTTGTTGGGGCTATGGCAAGAATTCAACAAGGTCAACATCTGCAGCATCACAATGGGCATCTATTTCGAGAGTTCTGAGTCTCGAAGAGAATGTGAAGGAAAGTTTCAATTTTTACCAAGATACTCAGGTAGGCGCCGCCCTTGCGTGTTTACATGGGTGCATTCGCGCGAAGATACCACGTTGGCTCGCAATTGATTGTTCAAGAGACGACTACGTACATCGATTGGCGAGAAACTGGCGCAAGGGTAATTCAAAGTTCTGGAACGAATTGTTGGAGAAGCACAGGGATTCCAATCCATTTGAGGCTTTTGACAGCCAAAAAGTGGACAATCTCGACCGTATCATTACACACACCCAAAAAGCGACGTTCGCTACGGACTGGAAAATACCTTGCGTTGCTCGGCGAACTTCGAGTCCCACAGCAAGAGGCAGCGTTGTTCGCACTCGGACCGGCCAAATTGCAGGCTTTGTCGAGATTGATCGTCGTGTTGCAGTTCCAGTCAATTATGCGGACATCAGCTTCATTGCGCTCTCTGTTACCAGTGACTTCGAACTGGCTCCAAAGTTCGGATCTCGCGATAAGAACGGACTTGATATCAGTAAAATATACGGATGCGGCTGTTCGCAGGCAATGGAACCCGCACCCGACCTAGACCATATCCCAGAGTGTCCATCTCACCCCGAGTTCTATCATTTGGAAGCACAACTACAGTTCATTGACGATTGGTCGAGAGGGAAAGGCATCGCGAAAAAGTCTGAGCTTGCGTTCACACCACTCCGACATGAGACTGGCGGGCACAACGTCGCGCGCTTCTATCGCCTTCCATGCCATACGGTACATGTTCACGAAAACATTCGACATCCAATCCAAATCTCAGATCGCTCAAGTCTACGCATGTGGATTCTCTATGCCATATTGGAGTGAAGCGAAGCTTAGGTATCCTTGTGCTACGTCAATGCCAAGATCGCTTGGGTCGTTTTCGAACCTTACCACCTACCGTGATCACCCTGATATACAACGGGATCAGGGATCAGGAATCATGACCTCCGAAATTTGCTATCTGTGTCCGCTTCAGAAACTGGAGGTATGCCACAATCTTGCAGATCGTCACGAAGAGCTTGATAGGGAAGCCATGAAGTCCTGGGTCCTGCACGAGCCTTGTCGCCGTTGTGACGATCCTCAATCGACACAAAATGCCACACTGTGCACTCAGTGTCGACACTTGCGTTTGCAGCACATGTTAACGTGTATACCGAGTTGTTCAGACGACGAAGAATTCGTCGAATATGATCGGCTGGTGAATATCAGCATTTCTCCCACGTCACCGCATTGTCATCTTTGCGTATTCATTTCACAACATTCTGGGTACTCTTCGCCCGACAAAAGCGGCGGAATATGCGAAATCGCGATCGCTAAGAACGGCGACATGTACGTTTTCGGCGATGACAAATCTACCCGTTGGCTACGGCCCATCCTCACTGGCACGAGGTTGCCTTACATTCAACCATACATTGATTGGCAGTGGCTACAACAGTGGATATCTGAATGCACATCAAATATCACGACGACGAAGCATCAGGGTCTTACCTTCGAAGGAAAACCCCGAAACCTACGTGTGATCGATGTTTGGCGCAATTGTGTTGTACCACTTCCACCTGATGCCACATATCTTTCGCTCTCTTACGTGTGGGGGGACGACACAAACGCATTCAGATGTGAACGATCGAATGTTCAAACACTTCAACAGCCTGGAAGTCTGGAAAATATCGCTCTCCCGCGAACATTGAGAGATAGTATCACGGCATGTCAGAGGCTTGGACACCGTTACCTCTGGATAGATACATGGAGACTTGCTGCATGAGCTGCAGCGCCCGCCTAAATTGAACGTGATGATGGTACGACTTCGGCCAGGCCTAGAAAACAAAGGAAAAGTGTATGAACGGTTAGGAACTGGCTCGGTGTACCTGAAAAGATGGGTGGAGCTCTCGCCCAGATTTGACACCATAGTGCTCGAGTAGCGCAGAGGTCCGAGGACTTAGATGTTATGTGCATTGACCTTGAGCGAGCGAAAAAAAGAACCCGATGATCAATTATTTAGCAAGGAACTTTGCAGAGAAGAACCACTGGGGGCCTTTGGGCTTGCTAGCTTACTTCAGCGACTTGCGTGTCACCACAACTGCCAAGGGACGATTTTCAGACATGCCGGAGCGATCCTCAAGAAGAAATTATTCATCAGCGATACATCATACTGCAGAGTAAGGATATCATCCCAAGAGCATCTGGTTGCGTATAAAGTCACCAATCTCACAAAGCTTGGTCCTAATTCTGGCGACAAAGAGCATGGCACAACAACAAGAGTTGGGAGATTCCGCAAGTACGTCGCGCCTACTACCCTCCTGGCGTATAGCCTATCATTGACTTGAGGGAAGATATTGACAATGCTGAAAGTCCATTTCCCGCATGTACCGGTACAAGCTACAGTCACCTGTTTAGGTATCTCGGCAGGTAGCTTTGCTTATGAACCACCAAGGCCCACATAGGACCACAACATTGGCAACAGTACAATTCGAGTAAACTAGCACCTCATTTCAGCCTCGGCATTGCGAAATTCCAGAGCCTGTATGTTACGACCACTGAGGTGCCATTTCATTTCGCCGGCTATTTCGCCACCCCTGCTTCTAATCTGTCAACGCGTGACGTGCATCTATCTACCACGCACCATTGCATTGGCGCAACCTTTCCACCACAATAATAGCACACAATGCGAATTTGCCTTAGGCCCGGTCATCTATACAGCGTGGGCACAGGGTTGGCCCTGCGAAAGACTTCTTATCTCTACCAGGTACCAATCTGCCGAGCCTGGTGACCGCGTGTACTATTACGTCCATGGATCGAGACCTGTCCAATTTGGAAATGACATACCCTACATAGGGCAGAAAGTCGCTCGTTGCTGGTACGTTTCTGGCGCGCAGGTGGGTCATTATGTCGATTCTGTTGCCTCTCTACATCTACCCGTACGCGGGAGCTTGGGATCCGCTATATGCAGCGTAAGACGGCACGTTCATGATTTCGAATCAGTTCTCTAAAACAAACAGGGCATCGGCGCATCGCAGTGTCGACTTCACAGTGATTCTCAACCCTTGCTCAGGACCATGCATGGGCAGCCTACCAGATCAAGTCTACCTGGACGAGATACCGAAGCTACGAGCACACCCCAACATACGGACACTGGGATATGTTGCGACACACTACGCAGACAAACCGATCGAGGACGTGCTGGCTGAGATCGACACGTACGAGAAATGGCCAAAGGTTTCGAACATAACCAAGATGCGTGTGGACGGGATCTTTTTGGATGAGACACCGAGCACATACGATGCGGAAGAGTACGCGTATCTGCAGACTGCCAGTCGAGCTGTGAGGAATGCTACCACATTCAAGGATCGATTTGTTGGTATGTAAAGAGCCCCGTCCGCTTAGAATTCAGGGCCTCGAGGTCGATCAGGGCGATGACATATACTCACACGCTGCAGCGCAAAACCCCGGCCTCATCCCTACGTCGATACTTAACTCCAAAGTCGTCTACCAAGAATCGTACCTCAATCTCACGGACATTACCGTTGTCTTCGAAGAAGCATTTGACAAGTGGCTAGATAAGGATGTATTGGACCCATTGCAATCACATAAAATTCGCCGATCGAAGCTCGCTGTTATTCTACACTCGCTGCCAAACTTGAGCAAACCCGTTCTGGACTTCATGATTGAGCAGGTAGAGGAGACGGCAGACTGGCTCTTTGTTACGGACGTCAAAGAGTCAAATGAGTACTATCATAGTTTCAGTTCGATATTTGATGCAATGGTCAAAAGTGTAGATGGCGGAGGGAGGCGGCGGAGAGATAGAAGATCTAAGATATTTCCTTAGGATGGAGATTTCTAAACATGTAAGAATTGTTGCGCAATCAAACGTTGGGCTTGAGAGATGCTATTTTTCGTGGGCGCTGTTGTACGTGTTGATCGAAACCGCTACGATCGCCGACATTTTAAGCTAACAGTTTGTGCTAGACGTAACTTATGCTTAGAGCGCAGGCTAGCTGCATAGACCGATCCCGCCCTTCAATTGACATTGCATGCCAGAATAACACGCCCTTCGATCGTTTTGGTTGCTTACACAAACCATCGATGCAAAGGCTTACAAATGCAGCCTATACATACTACCAATCTACACTACTGAATATGCAGTAATCCATGGTCTCCTCAGCGCGCAAATATATAGAATCTACAGATTCACATTTTGCACAACGAAGTAATCGAAAATGAAAATGAAAGCTCTCGTCCTGAACGCAGAAGCTCGCAACGCCCACCTCACCACCATCCCGGCTCCCCTCCCCTTCCCCACCTCCCTCCTCATCAAAGTCTCCTTCATCGCCCTCAACCCCATCGATCCACTCTACGTCACTCACCCACTAGGCGCGACGGGCCGTACCGTTGGCAGCGACTTCTCTGGTACCGTCGTCTCTCTTGGCGACCGCATCCCCGCATCCGCGCACATTTCCGCTGGGGATCGCGTCGCCGGCTTTCTTCAAGGCGCATGCAGCGTGAATGACCGACCCGGCGCATTTGCCGAATATGTGGTCGTACCGTGGGACCTTGTTTGGCGGGTTCCAAGTAATGTGAAGATGGAGGAAGCGGCGGGCGTGAGTCTTGTTGCGCTTACGGCTGCGCAAGGGATGTGGTTCCGGATGGGACTAAGGGCGCCGTTTGAGACGGCGTTGAAAGAGGGTGAGGGACAGGAACAAAGAGAGACTAGTGATGAAGTTGGAGACGAAACGATCAATGTGCTTATTTATAGTGCATCAACGTCGGTGGGGTTGTACGCGGCGCAGATGGCACGGATTAGTGCAAGGGCTATGGGAAAAAATGTCAGGCTTTTCGGAACTGCGAGCAGAAGCCGTTGGGAATTCTTGAGGGCCGAGCCGTATTCCTATGATCATCTTGTAGATTATAGGGACGGGGATTGGGAGAAGCAGATCATGGAAGCATCGGGTGGAGTTGGAATGCACTACGTATATGATGGTCTCTCAGAGGGCGACTCGGTCAAGCGCGTGGCATCGACTTTGGCAAAAGATGGAAAGATAGCTATTGTGCGGTCCCGCGAGGGCGGCGCATGGACAGCGGATGACCTCCCGATCGAGCCAGTGTACGGTGCGGTCTGGGAAGGGCTGGGCGAAGAAGTCCAGTACCAAGGGATGACTGTAAAAAAGTCGCCGGCTGCTCGAGAATTTGCAGTAGCGTTCTACAAATGGCTAGGCCAAGGAACAGGCTCGGACTTGAAGCCTGTGCCAATAAGGCTGATGCCCGGTGGGCTGGAGAAAGTGGTAGACGATGGCTTCGCACTGCTTGGTGCGGGAGGAATGGAAGATCGACAAGCCACACGGGCGGAGGAATGGATGAGGCCTGTGAGTGCTGAGAAGCTGGTGTATAAAGTCCTATAATGAAATGATGCAAATCCTAATTGACTTGGACGCTTGATGTACGTATTGATTCTCTCTCAAACACAAAAAGGCCACGTGACTGATGTGCGGTCAAGTTTGCATCAGGTTTGCCTCTGCACTACGCATGATTGTTGACAATGCCAGGCAAATATAAGATAGCGTGCTGTATTTCCCATTTTATTGTTGTTTTTAGGATTCTACTACAGAGGATATCCTTCTGCTCTTTGACATTTGGATTCGAAAATGTTTCAGTAGACCCATAGCCACACGTAGGGCAACCCTTCATGACGAAAACGTTGTATGAAGAAACGCTTGTGTTCTTCACGGCAGTGCTGGTGCCGCCAAGGAGCTTTCGTTTGATAATGTACGCTGTAAAGCATGCTGGCGTCTTTACTCTTCCTCTTTGCCTCAAATTGTATGAAGCAGCACTTCGTATTAACACCCATATTGTATGAAGCAGCACTTCGTATTAACACCCATCTACGATGCACTTCAAGGCGCGGCAAGAGCTTAACAACTGCCCTTTTGGCGGTGTGTTCTACAAGTGCAGCGCCGTCCTCGGCGGATTTACTGGATGCTGCCTGAAGGATCCATGCAGTATCGAAGGAGGCGGTTGCCCGGAAGACAAGGATCGCACTCCCGATCGAGGTAAGAGTAGTGTGCTCCTAATGACCCAATATTTGCTGACATGACTGACAATAGGCACCCCTGAAGTGAGCTCAGTGACATCCAGCACAACTGTCGTGCCGCAAGACCCCAGCGCTTCTTTTGTCAAACTACCTGTCTCGACGGAGTTAGTTCTGCCAGCATTATCTACTCCGCTTCTTGCAACCTCTAGCACTAGTTTGATGCTGCTAGCAACATCCACTGCAGCTGTAACAAGTCTCAGCGACATTGCTACGAGGTCTATCTCGTCCGGTACAAACAGCCGTCAGCCCGAAGAGACTGGTGCAGTTGTAGCTAGTCATCATACACAAACGCGCATATCAACGGCAGTAATCGTCAGCGCGATCATCGGAGGTATTATTCTGCTCTTTCTAGCAATTTGTCTCGTGTTATGCTTGAAGCGGCAGAAGAACAAGAGTGTGTACCAAGCCCCGATATATGTGTCGTCGTTCAACACAAGCAGAGACATGACCACACCCTCGCCCACATCGAAGGAAATGAAATTTCGGACAAGATTCGAGGGAGTTCAAGAATTGGACGGACGAGGCGTCAGGAATGAGTTGGCTCAGCAAGCTTTGGCTGAGCTACATGGCGAGTCGCTCACACATATATAAAGGGATATGCGGCGGGATACGCTGGTGTGCTAGGATGATGTTACATGTCGGTGTTCAAGAAAGCCTCTAATATAATATTGATAGACTCGACAACTGATACTACGACTAGTGCCCACAGTAACGAAGTGAGGCTAGCGGCACGTGCCTGCCAATGAGAGCGTTTCGATACAGCGCATGATCTTACTTTTCGAGCATACTCAGAGCCTCTCGTCTCCTTATCAGTCGTACTTCGACAACTCAGTAGTGGCAGTCTGCTCGTCCACGTCTTGTTCTGCAGCCTGCTTCTACTCGCTCGAAGCCCCGCTGACGTCATTGCATGCTCTTTCCTTCTCTCACCGCACTCCATCCGCACAGACCCACAACACTTGGAAGATCTCAGAGCTGATACACCCGTACCACCGAAACACATCACAATGTCCGAGGAGACTGTCAAGCCAAGCTCGACTGCGGAGGAGAAGGCGCCAGTGTCGATACCCCGCTACTTCCGAAACGATGCCCCACTAGCACGACGAGATCCTCACAAACAGTTGCTCGCGTCGCTGGACCGGCTCATAAACGACTATCCTCCACATCATGTCCCTCCAGGTGGTGGCCTCTACTATGGCCCAATCTCTGTGGCGTTTCTGTTCTACGCGCTGCACAAGCTGTACCCTGAAATGAAGCTGGAAGACTACCCACTCAACACGTGGTCCGCAGCATATATCGAGCAGGCGCAAACTCACATCAAAAAGTTCCCAGCGCCCACCCCAAGCAAATGTGGTGTCTCGAACGACATCATGTCGTTGCTGGCGCTGTACGCTGTGACGGCGCAAGATCCCGATACGGTGAAGGAGCTATGCGATCATGCAGCTGTCATGCTTGAGCCAGAAACAAACAATGAATGGCTGTATGGTCGCGCTGGCTATTTGTATCTCCTTCGTCTCGTTCGTGGGGCATTTGCTGAGAACAAGGCAGTCACAGAGCTTATCGAGGACACCGCCGATGAGGTTATTGAAGATATCATGAAGAGTCCGCGACCATGGAAGTGGCACGGCAAGGCTTACGTGGGTGCTGTACACGGCGCTATTGGTATCATCACGCAAATCGTCCTCACCGACCCTGCATGGGCGCCTAAGCTCGAGGCCGAACTGGGTGCGTTACTCAGCTACCAATACGAGAGCGGCAATTTCCCGTCGTCACTCCCGCCCGGTCGCGACAGGTTGGTGCAATTTTGCCACGGCGCACCCGGTGTCGTGTCTTCGCTCTTGTCAATACGGGCATACTTTCCGGAACTTCAGGAACGTATCGATCGGGTTATAGTAAAAGCCAGGGAATGCATATGGGAAAGAGGGCTGTTGACCAAAGAGCCCTGCTTGTGTCACGGAATTTCAGGAAATGCACTGGCATTGGATGGCAAACAGTTCCAACACTTCATGACCTACACTACTGGCCATGAGATCAAGTCTATGGGCAAAGATGGCATGCTTGAGAAGTCCGACGATCCGTCAGCATTGTGGTCTGGCGAGGCAGGTCGAGCGTGGGCATGGGCAGTGGCCGACAAAGAGCTTGACAAGCGCTTTCTGGGCTACAACGATATCTAGATGAGGGAAGAGGATGTTTCGGTAAGGAACATTGCGAATTGCCACGAGGTGATCGGATACACGAACGTTACGAGTCATGATGTGGTTCCACACTCAGCGTTTCCTGTCCTTTCGCAACGAGGTCAAATCTTGCGGGGTTCCAATTTCTTTGCCCCCTTTTCAACGGCCGTCACTTATAACCTACGTCTCATAAACGACACAAATACATCAGATACCTGTACATGCATCCCGTGCTAATATTCGATGCTTCCATTCTCACATGGTCCTGGTTGACGCCGCGCTTGACCGACGTTTCACAGGCGCTTCCTCAACGAGCAACAATACAGCCTCCATCAAGGTCTGCGACTTGATCACAACAATTCGGTCCTACTACTGACGCTGGGACCAACCTTCGATGCTCGGCAAATCAGCTGCAGAAGCTTTCATGAGTCCGTCTTTCCCGTCTCGTTAATCTAACGTTCAGTCACTTACAGGGACGATCTACCAGCCTCTATACCGAAGCATATTTTTGCACTCATGTACATTTCAATTTGATCCCAGACCGGAGACTCATCCTTCTCAGAGATTGGTTCGGAGACTTTATTCACACGTAGTGCGCAGGCGCAGAAGTAAGCACGAGCAACGTAACATGCTAGCAGGGTGTAACACAACGCCAGTATCCGCATGGATCCTGCAAGGTCGCAACCTGTACTCCACGAGCCCATACTGACCTAATGCCGGACACACATGACTGGCGATCCTGCATCGGAAATTCTACACGTCAGCTATGCCTAAACTAAACTTAACAACGGCATCGCGCCATTGTATACCATAACTCCAACATCTATTAGCGCCTCTCCGGTAAGTTCGTGTGCATCTCCCAGCCTTCTCTGAATCCCAGCCTTCATCTGCTGAATGGAACCCCAAACTTCCGACGGAGGATCCACACGTGGCGTGCACGGAGAACCGACCACATTTTCAGAACTGCGTACACTTCGAGTGCCAAGTAAAGGCAGTTTCCTACGGGGTTTTTTTTGAGTTCCAGTGTATACTTTGGTCTTATAACACGTCTGTCTGTGTTGCAATCCGGTTTCCGACTAGTCGCATCATTCACCGCCTTAGCAAACGCATCCTCGCCCATCATGGCTGTTTGTCCAGTGTCAAACACAGCGACAGATATTCACAGTTTGTATTCCTAATTGCAGTTCCATGGATCGTCACTCACCGCGGCTTACGCTCTCACTTTACTGTGGGGCGGTCATGCACCTACTAGTAGATTCCGGCCCATTACATGATTGCTGTCCTGCCACCTTTTTAACGCTGGCCGCATCAGATACATATACCATTGAAGCTGGTCGTAACTGACGATAGATGCAGACTGGCACTACCACGCTCGTTACTTAAAATGCCGACTTTGTTGAGCTTTTTGGCCCTGCTCAGTTTATTGTCAACTGCCATTGTCACTTGTAATCCTATCAAATCGCACGGGACACGCCAACATCGACAGACTGGCGAAGGTATAGTCTCTGGTATCGAATGGCGAGAGAATCAGAGTAAGAACCACCCCGCTTTGCGACCCACGACGGGGACTGACGGGCTCAGGTAGCGTACCAGTCCGGCGTGAAGTTCGCGATATGAAGGACAACCACCCGGAGCAGTGGAATCTTTATTTGCTGGCCCTGACAGATCTCCAATGGACACAGCAGAGCGACCCACTTTCATACTACAGTCTTGCGGGTAAGTTACGTCTAGAAATTGAGGACAGAATGCCAACACCGAGCAACAGGTATCCATGGCCGGCCGTTTAAGACATGGGGAAACGCGCCAGGGCTCGAACACAAAATTGGCACAGCCGGTTACTGCCCACATAGCAATAGCCTCTTCCTCAGTTGGCATCGACCATATCTTGTCATCTTTGAGGTACACCACGAATTCCACTTTTCATCAGGACATGACTCACTCTCTGCAGGAGCAGCTCTATCGCAACGCTCAATACTGGGCCTCAACGGCGATTGGAGACCAGCGCGACCGATATGCAGCTGCCGCAAGGTCGTTTCGCATGCCATACTGGGATTGGGCACGAGGGGAAGAGGGTGGCGCAGTCCCCGAGTTCTTCACAACGGAGCAGATCAGCGTCAGCAGGCCCAATGGCTCCACCAGCTCGATGTGGAATCCACTGTACACATATCGCTTCAGCGCGCTTCCCCCCGATGGATTCAACGACAAGGTACGGCTCTCAAACATCCGACAGGAGAGAGGACATACTGATATTGCACTAGTGGGCCATTACCCAAACAACACTGCGCTGGCCCGACTCTGATGCCTCTACCGCAGTGTCGAGGCAAAATGAAATGTTCAAGTCCTTCGAAGAACAACGCCGAGGTCTCCGCGACCACGTCGACGTCGCATTCCGACAGACTAGCATGAACGCGTTCGCTGACACCATCGAAGAGGCCCATGGTTGGATTCACGGCGTAATTGGCGGCGGCTGGGACGGCAAATCTTCCACTGGACACATGTGGCCATTGGAATACTCAGCCTTCGAGCCGTTGTTCATGTTACATCATGCGTAGGTCGTCACTATACCCTAGCCGGTGAAGGTTGCTGAAAAATTAATGTAGCAACGTCGACCGCCTCTTCGCAATGTACCAATCCGCAAACCCCGCTCTCTACTTCACCCCTGAAGCCATCGGACACAACGGTAACGTCTTCCTCGAAGACGACCAGACCGTCGACGCAGACACTCCACTCTTGCCCTTCCGCCACCCTACCGGCGGTTTCTGGACAGCAAATTCAGTCCGCAGCACCGAGACGTTTGGATACGTCTATCCTGAGACGATGAGCGCGGGCAATGATAGTGAGAGCGAGAACGAGGAAGGGAAAGTGGCCAACTCATCGCCGTTCTCGTCACTAAGCCAGAAAAGCAAGGTGAAAGCAGATATCGCGCGGTTGTATGGAAGTAGTGCGAGGGCAAAGTTGATCAGTCATGCGGCGACGGCGGGGGCGAGGTTGCTTGGGTTGGACGGAGGATTTACCGATTGGACGATTGCGATTAACGGCAAGGCGCGAGAGCTTCCATCGACATTTGTTGTCCGATTTGAGCTTGGAAAAGACTCGAAAGATGATGGAGGCGTCGATGTGGGCAGCTGGGTGCGCGCCATGCCGGAGATGCATCGTGGAGGCAGTAAACAGAAAGAGCAGGGAATTGAAGGTGGCAGTGGAGGTAAGGTCTACGAAGGAAATATCGGCTTGACTTCCAGTCTCCTCGATCAGATTGGCACAGGCATGTTGCGGAGTTTAGAGCCGACGGATGTGGTGCCGTATTTGAAGGCGAAGTTGAGATGGAACGTTATTGGGGTGAGTCAGCCTTCATATTTGAACTTTGCTATAAAAAGCCTGGTTATTAATAATCATGCAGGGCAACGGCACCTCTCTCCCACCTAAAGAATTGAGCGCCTTGATTATCGAAGTCGTCAGCACCACGGCGCGCATCCCAAGCGACAAGAGCGAACCGATCGAGTATGACGATAAGGTCATTGCGTATCCCGAGGTAACGGTGGGGAAGGCTGGGGGCTTGATTATGGGGTTGAACTGAAAAAAGGTTGGGATTGTGTATTATCATGAGGTTCTGGCGTTGTTCTGATTGAGTTTTGCACGGTATATTTGAGTGGGCGATAGGAACATACACATACAAGGTTTTGCACAGACAGCCAGCAAATAATCGTAACACAAGTGAGGGAGAAAGAAGAAATTGCATCATCGCGAATCTTGGAATTAAGGTTGCGTTTGCGTTCGAAACATTACATTCAAAGTAAGGTAACGAATGGGGTATCTCGACTCCTCGTATCCAAATCCAAATCCAAGGCAACGTCCAAGTCCAAGTCCAAGTCCAAGTCATCTGCGTATAAGAAGTCAAAGATAATGACAAGAAAGAAGACTACACCACACCCCACTCTTCTCCTCCCACAAATATCAATCTATCATACCCCGGTACTCGGAATCCACCCACCCACATTTCCCGTCTTAGCCTTACCATTCACTGTCCCCTTCTTGCTCCCATATTTCCCAGCCGAGCGCTTCTTATCACTACTCAGCGGCACCACATGATCTCGCTGCATCATCACGTTTCCGTCTTCGATTCCATTTGAGAGGAGTGAGTGCGGACGCTCAGAGGCCCAGAACCAGCGCGCCTGAACATCTTTCTCAAATCGGACCGTGGTGACTGGTTTGGCTGTGGGTTTGGCAGGGGCTTTGGCTTTTGGTTTCCCACCAAACCACGTTACGACGCTCGAGTGGCGGCGGGATCGGCGCTGGTGTGGCTCTGGTCGAGACGGGGAGTATGTGTATCCAGGCATGATGAGTTGCGAACTCGCTCGCCGTGCCCCCAGCCTATCCAGTCCATCACTCACCTCGTCTCGTACGCGCTCAAGAACAGGTTTGAGCAGTGTATATGTTTCGGCGATGAGAGGCCAGTAGGTTATTGCTACGGCTTTGTAGCCGCGGGTTTTCTCGTTTTCTTTTTCTGTGGCGCTTCTACTCCCACCAGATCCACTCTCGCTCCCGTGTAAAGCTGCGGTTGAAGGGGAGGATGAGGATGTAGACATGTGGTTACACATCCTAACCTTGCCTTTCATACTCGCCAATGCATCGCCCAGCTCATTTACCCACCCATCTATCTCCTTACCCGCACCGACTAACTCTTGCACCAAGCAGCTTAATTTGTTCGTGATATCCAAGTGTCGAGTCTGAATGTCCTGAAGATGCCCAACAAAGTCGAGTCGATTTACATCGGCGTCGAGACGGCGTATAGCTGGAATTTGGAGGCTGATCAGAGACATTAAGGACAAGCATGTTTTGAGATGTAAACTGGCGACGGTGTGTGTGAGGTTGAGGCCGAGGATGCGGGTTTTGGGGGACATGCGTGCGAAGAGGGAGGGCATTGGAGAAATTGCCCGCGCGATGTATGGTGTTGTGAGTATTGGTGTACTCTTCAAGTTCAGCGCTGGAGTGGTGCTGAGATGTGTGTGATGCGTCGAGCGTGGTTTCATGAAGGGGAAGAAATCGAGAGAGGTTTAAGGAGGGAGGGCGTGTAGGATTGGGATGGCGATGGACGCATTGTGAAAGTACAATGCAGGGCATCTTGGTGTTGGGAGGGTGGTGCGGGCATTGTGAAAGGATGGGGGAGGGGTGCATTGTTGGGTGACGATGTTCGAGGCTGGTGAGTGGGTTGGGATCGAGAGTGCCCTTCGGTAGAGTGAAAGTTGAAAGTGCATGAAGCAAGTCGCAAAGGCTGTGGATTCTGGGCTGAGCAATTGTCTTGAGTTAGGGACAATGGCGTTTGCAAGTGAACAATGCATCTCGCGAAGCAAGACAAACAGCCGACTGGACTGAATTGTTTGGAATAACGTGACCTAAGAGGACAGCACAAAAGAAGTATGGTTTTCTTATGTGTGTCAACAGTTGCAAGTACTGTATGTTTTGGTGGGCTCGGTATGCAGATAGCAAAAGTGCAAGATTACCAATATTTTGATTGACCTACTATCCACGGCAGACCAAACCTCAATCTGCAGCATCTGGGGCGCAGCTTCAGGAGCTTGCGTCCTCGCGAGCCAACTTCCTGCCGTGTCTGTCTACTCTCATTCCTTAGTAAAGTATCGAATGCACTGCATCTGAAATCGGCGATGGGCCCGTGTAAGCTGGTGCCGGGCGGCTTTCTGTAGGCCTGCGCTGGTAAAACACGTGACGGCGTCTGTCCGGGGTATCGTTTTGTATGCATCACCATAATGCTCATCGAAGCCGATCCTCTGTCCGAGAAGTCAGCTCCAGATTCACTTGACCTTGTCTTTGTCGTTGGCATCGCCGCCGACAACTCTGTCCCACTCACGCATCTTTGTCAACTCGTCCAGAATTGGCTGTAGTGTCTCGTTGTCCATCTTGCCGGCGAGCGAAGGAATGAGGGTGGTGGCTTCGTCGGCCGAGTCGGGAGTGAGCGTTCCTGGCACGTGGTCAGCGGCGCAATCCACCACACAAAACCCTCCCATCAGCCAGTACCTAGCAGCGCCTTCTCAACGGTGGTAAGCTCGGGATGCGTGTCGAACAGGGCGGCGATGGAGTGCAGGCTCTCCTCCTGCTTGTAGCGCGAGAAGTTGTCGAGGTAGTCGAGGAAGTGCATGATGACGGGGGTGTCGTTGTGGATGCGGTCGCGCAGGGGGTTGTTCTCGGGGTCCTTCTTCTTGCGCGCCTCGTGGACGGCAGTGACGACGGCGCGGGCCTCGGAGACGGAGAGGGCGTGGACGTCTTCAAAGTCGCCTAGCTTAATTTCGTTGCCCATTTCCTCCTCCTGCTCCACGCGCGGCTTGGGGCGCGAGACGAGGCGGGGGGTGCGCCAAACTTGGACCTGCGGGGCCTGGCGCTGCGGTTGCGGGTCGTCCTCCATGGTGTGTGGGTGGTGTGAAGGAGGGGTTGTGTTGAGGTCGGAGTGCTGCTCGCGAGCTTTGTTCTGCAAGAGTCTTTGTGTCTTGTGGTATTTAAGACTGAGCGATTATTTGCGCTAGTCGCGTGACCTTGCTCGCTATGCGGGACAGCTGTCGAAGTGTATTTCGTTGTAGGATAGACAGTGATGGTAAGTTCAGTCCAGTTGGTGGTGTGCCTTCGTTTCACCCTCCAAATCGATGCCAAGATCTCCAAGCTCGGACCGCGTCCCCACTGCTTCCTTGCGCCGGGGTGCCTGACAACGACGACATCGATGTGCACCGCCAAAGCGGTATGAGGTGGCAGCTGTCATGCAGACTTTTGCGGGCAAGGCTGGAGTGTGGCGAGACGGTCGACGTGCACACTGTTACACACGACCTACGCGTCCAGCCACATCGATGCGAGACCTGATACGGCGTGCATCACAAAGACGGGCTAAGAAAGGCACCAGCGATAACAGGACGTGTTTGGTAGAGGTCTAAAATAAGGGCAGCGGAGACGCTGACGGGGCGGTCGCTGAGAATTGTGTGCACCGAATTCATCGCCCCAAAAACGGGCTAGCGCCGTCCACCATCATCGACAACATGTAGTTGTCGAGCACTGCACTTCCGCCTGCCACAACACCACAGCCACACCACGCCCAACGTCACCATACACTCCACTTCCGACCACGCTGGCGTCTCTGTGCAGTGAATTGCGCCTGGCTGCCCCGTCTCCGCGCTCATTGCCCTGGCGGTGCCCCCAGTCCGCCGCCGTTCAGGGTCCCCGTCCCAGCACCATAGCGCCCCTCGTAGCTTGCCAGCGCCCCGAACACCCCCCAACACCACCGCCGGCCACGCGATAATAATTCCCCGCCCACCTGTCGCAAGCACGCATGCCGTCTGTCTGCCCTCCGTCTCGCCTGTACATAGTCCCATCGCCGCTGCTGTCCCTCGCCGTCGCCCTCGACCACTCACCGCCCATCGCGCCGTTGGCAGCCCGCGTCCTCGACTCGACCGACCAACGCGCACCATAGCTGGCTGAGCTGCTGTTCGTCTATCGGGAAATTCAGACGTCGGGATTGTTTTTGCACCTGTGTAAAGCCCTTTGGTCTCTTGTTGTCCGTGACAAGCGTTGTTTGGCCTCGGCTACGGCACCGCAGCCTTCACCCATCATTGACTCGGGCCATCTCGCTACACAGCCCAGCTGGACATGGGCACACCCCAAGATGGCCCGCCTTATATGGAAGGCCAGGGTGCTCCGCAACCGCATGCCTACGACCCCCGCAGCAACGGCCTCGCAAGGCGGCGGACCGACGAGCACGACGCACAACAGTCCTCGAATGGCCTCCTACCCCAGAACCGCCCGGACCTTCCTTCACAGTCAGGAAACAATCCGGATCAGCAACTCGCGCCCAGACCGAAGAAGAGTGGAAAGATATGCGGAAAGTGCGGAGAAAGCTTGACTGGCCAATTTGTGCGAGCATTGGGCGACACATATCACTTGGAGTGCTTCACATGTCACGTGCGTTACCCCGACTCACACACGCGAATCCGTCGTGCTAACAAATGCAGGACTGCGGCAAGATTGTAGCCTCAAAATTCTTCCCCGTCCCAGAAAAGCCGCCCGGGCAGTACCCCCTGTGCGAGACAGACTACTTCCGAAGACTGGACCTGTTGTGCTTCGAGTGCGGCCAGGCTCTTCGGGGCTCCTACATTACAGCGCTAGACCGCAAATACCACATCGAGCACTTTACGTGCTCAGTCTGCCCGACCGTCTTTGGTGCGTCTGACAGCTACTACGAGCACGAAGGCAGCGTATATTGCCATTATCACTATTCCACCAAATTTGCCCAAAGATGTAACGGCTGCCAAACATCAATACTCAAACAGTTCGTCGAGATTTTCCGCAATGGCCAAAACCAGCACTGGCACCCTGAATGCTACATGATCCACAAATACTGGAACGTGCGACTGCACTCAACTGGTCAACCCGTTATCGAACATATGCACAACTCCGAAGGCGATGCGACTGACGAGGTGCGAGAAACAGTCCGCCAGCAGGAAGAAGAAATTGAGGCAAAGGTCAACTGGATCTGGAAGACACTGTCGGCCTTTGAGGAAAAGTCTGCGACTTGTATCTCCGACATGCTCCTCCACGTCAGCAACGGTGCATACGTCGATGGAGTCATGGCAGCCAAAAAGTTCATCGTGCACGTGGAGCTCCTTTTCGCTGCAGCAGACGAACTTGATGCCCAATTGGTTCAAAGAACTCCCAAGGGCCTGACCTATTCGCGTGAATCGAAGCTGCTATGTAAGAAAGTAGTTGCTTTCTTCGCGCTCCTCACGCAATCGCAGGGCACCGGAGTTCGGCGCCTCGGCGTGACTCAAGAACTCCTCTCCCTGGTCACGGGCTTGGCACATTACCTCAAACTCTTGATCCGAATCTGCTTGCAAGGCTCACTGAAGCTGGAGCGGGAGACACGATCCTCGAGCGGCCTCACCAAATTCCTCACACAAGTCAATTCGCTTGATGGTCGACTAGAGGACGAGGCAGAAAGAGACCAGGCGGCCGAAGCCGCGATACTCGTCCCAAGATGGGCAGACGCTTGCCCTATCTGCGACCTCCAGGTCGAGGAGAAGTGCCTTCACCTGAACAATATGTCGTTCAACTACAACTGCATGATATGTCGGGGGTGTAATGCCGACCTCCGCCACGACATCCGAAATGCCTACTGGAGCAAGTCGAAGCAAAGAGTGTTTTGCCCAGCTTGCGCAGCTGCTCAGCCAGATGCCGAGAACGGCTTCCAGCATGTCACCAAACTGCGTCAATATGTCCATCTTCTCAAGGTGGCCCATGCACGTCTAATGGCAACGCTCCGTTCCAGTGGTGCACTTCCCCACACCTCTGGTAAGTAGTGTCCTTTCCTCGCACCTCCAATCTCTCTCATCACTACTCATCTTGACACCCGGCTCAGATTTCTGGCACCGCTACCGCGATTATATTCGTCCCACTAATGAGCCATAGATGATCCAAACTTGGCAGGCTACGACTCCTCTCAAGGACATCGCCTAGGTGATGGCTCCGAACAAGCCCCACACCTGCGGCAGGACTCGCGCTCCAAGTCGTATGGAGGTGCTACGGCTACTGAGAATCAAAGGGAGGCAAGTTCCGCATACGAACAGTCCATGTCCGATATCAAGCGCCTGCGCTCGACCCGACTAGACAAACACCTGTCGAACACAATGAAGCGGGCTCGCGCGTCACGAATCATCGACGGTCCTGAAGGTATACAGGCTGGTGGTGATGGTCAAGTTCGAGGTGGCATGCAGATTGTCCAGGAACGCGAAGCGCAGAACGATCCTGACAACATTACGCTGAACGTCAATTCTCTGGCTCTTGACGATATTGCTCGGATGGCCGCCCTCGAGCAGCAGCGGGAGCAGCGTCCGAATGCATTCCGTGCCGGTGGAAGTGCTCTGCTAGGCCAGGGAGATCAGCCTCGACTTCACAACGGCCATCGTCGGGACTTCTCCGGAGGCCAAGAGCTGCAAAACATGGTCGAAGGACGGTCACGGACATACTTTTCTGAGCTCTCCCCGCTTGAGTATTTCAAGCTGAAGGGTCTTGCTGTGCTACAACTCGGTCTTCTATTGGACGATAACCAATACAACCAAGGAGAGTTGCTGGATCTCATCGAATCCAAGAAGAACAACTTCTGGGGCAAGATCGGCTTCGGCAAAGCTTTCAAGACCGACAAGAACAAGCCGAAGAAGAACACTGGGGTCATTGAGAAGCCCGTGTCCGACAAGGCCACATTCCGACAATCTCTGGACTACCTCGTCGAGAAGTTTGGCGCGGACTGCACCGAAGGCGTTGGTCCTGGTGCTCTGAAAGTGCCGGCCCTGCTCGAGAATGCCATTACCGCAATGAGGAGCATGGACATGTCAATTGAGGGTGTCTTCCGAAAGAATGGTAACCTCAAAGCGCTCCGTGAACTGGAAGAGGAAGTGGACGCCAAGGGCGTCGAGCAAGTCGACCTGAACTCGAAGAACCCAGTCATCCTTGCCAATCTTCTCAAGCGCTTCTTAAGGCTCATGCCAGACCCTGTATTGACACTCAAGCTGTATCGCCTGTTTATGGTCGCTAATGGTGAGTTTGGCCTTCTTAGTTGCGCCCTACCTCTGCTAATATAACATAGACATCGAAGACGAAGAGCAAAGAAAGAAGGTGCTCCATCTTGTCTTGTGCCTGCTGCCGAAGGCACATCGTGATACGATGGAAGTCTTGTTTCGCTTTCTCAACTGGGTCTCGTCGTTCCACACTGTCGATGAAGAGACTGGCAACAAGATGGACACATGGAACATTGCCACTGTCATGGCACCGAACATCCTTCGGGAAAGCAACGACAAGGAAATGCGCACCGTAGATCAAGGCGCTGTCAAGGTCGTCTTCGACCTGATTGAGAACAACGATGAGTTCTCCGAGGTACAATGCCCGCGCTTATTTCGTGACTTTACTGACTGTCTCAGGTACCACCAGAGATTATGGAGCTGCTCAACGATGATACTTCTTCGGACATGTCCGCGAAAGAAATCATGCGACAGTGGGAGCAGAGGGGAAAGAACCCAATGTCTGCTCCTACAGCCTCGCCACGGAACCAAGGTCCAGCGGCGTCTAAGAAGGACCAGCGGAACGCCCCGCAAATTACACCCGCCGACAGTAACCCACAACCTTATGCAGACGAGGCTTCACTTCGTCACATAGGACCGGGTGGCCACGCAAACACCCCATCCGCTGCCAACAACGGGCCACAGCAAGACTTGGGAACACCAAACCCGCCGTACGGACGGAATCCCCAAGACTCAGCCGAAAGTCATCGCACTGGCTCGCCACATCGAAATAGCTATCGATCGCCGGCGTATCCAAAGCCGACACAGATTGGCACCGCTGGCGCAATATAATGTCACTCCTTGTTTGGCGTACAGGCGCATCATTTGGTCTCCACTTATCCACTACAGCAAGGCACACGCAAACGGCGGTGCAAGTTCTTTTCTACCTGCGCAAAAGCAGGCTTCACGTTTCTCTTCTCTCTTGCAGTCACCACCCACGGGTCGGCTTGACTTTCTTTCACGAAGCGATAGGCATTTTGGCTCTGCCGACTCTTCCGTCGGTAGCCACTGGCATTGGCATCGGCGTTTTGGGCACAGCAACTTGTTGCCATTTATGGATCTGGCATTGGACGCGTACTGGGTTTGCCAAAAGATGGATGGAACGGAAAGGGAAGCACAGGATTCGTGCGTTGGCTTGAGGTGGCTGCAGGGTGTGCGCTCTATAGCACTGTGGACGTAGCCTATTGGAAGGGCGGGTTGTCGAAAGTAGGTTGTCGAGCATTTATTGTTGATGAAATAGTCGAGAGAGAATCCAACCTATGTGCACATCCAACGACGTCAGCAATTGTCATTAGCACGCCAATGTTCCAACCTGTCTCTTCTACGATATAGTACTCAAGACTAGAGTTTGGCAAGTGGCCACACTTTCGCAGTTTCCGTTTGATCTTTCACTAAGTTTTGGCGGTGTTTGGCTACCTCACCTCTCACCTCACCTCACCCGGCGTCCAACCTGTCACCGCGCTCCAACCGCGCGGCCCTCTTCCTCCGCGTTCCTCATCTTTGATGGTTGTATCCATCCGTCGCACCTGTCAACACAATCATGATGGACCCGGCAACAGCGCGGGTTGCGTTGAGGGTGCAGCTCGAAGACGTGGACGCAATTCTCAAGACCTTATCACCGTCAAGCCAAGATGCCAAAGTTGCGGGCGAGATTGCAGCGTTCCGAGCGCTTCGTGAGGAGCTCATGCGCAAGTGGCAGGAGGTCAATGGACAGGCATTCGCGTACAACATTCTCAGAGAAGAGAACAACAATCGCGTAGCATTCAGGCGTCTACTAAACGAGGAACAGCAAGCTGAGCGTAAGTGAAATGCAGCGCTCATGGGACTCCATTAACATGACACAGGCGATCACGACATGGCTTGTAGGCTGGCTGGTGTAGCCCTCCCCAAGCGGGCACTGGTGTCGAACAAGCGCGATGCCGCGGGCGAGGCCGGAGTTGACAACAAAGCTGACGCCATGAATGGACCGTTCTCTATGAACAAGAAACCACGCGTGGACTTGAATAAATCTCAGCCAGCTACAGCTCGACCTCGTACCTCATTGCCAGTCGAGCGTCCTGCCGGGGCCCGGCTGAAGTCAGACTCAGTCAACAAAGCACGGCTCAACAATGACTTGGCCAACAAGCAAGCCCGTGTCGAGGAGGCTCCGGAGGACGAAGAGGAGACGCCGTCGACACAAGTCGAGTGCTACACCTGGAGGAAGCGCGCTGCATCTCTCGAGCCTGATGCTTTGCGAGAAGACGCTGATGGCCGCACAAAGCGAGCGAAACTGGAGACTGCGACTGCAAAGCAGAGCTTGAGTCCTGTGGTCACAGGCAAAGCAGGGACCGCAATTTCACTGATTGCGTCAGAACATCGAGCTCGTGTTCCCACAGAACTTACATGCGCCTCTTGCCTTGATCTACATCGCAAATCCGACATGCTCGAGCTGCCATGCAAAGACCAGGATACACAAGGCCAACACGCCTACTGTCGCGAGTGTTTACAGCGCCTCTTCGAGTCCTCTGTGACAGATCCCTCACACTTTCCACCGCGTTGCTGCTCGAAGATCATATCATTGTCCAGCTGCAAGCCCTTTCTGTCGCAGGCTCTAGTCGCTCGGTTCTTGATGAGACAAGAGGAGTTGGGAACGGTCAATCGCACATATTGCAGCAACACCACGTGCTCGAAATGGATTCGGCCGGCGAACATCCGAGCAAATGAAGCTACTTGCGCCGAGTGCAAACAGAAGACATGTGCGGTGTGCAAAGGGAAGCAACACACAGGCCTATGTCCCGAAGACAAGGACACCAAGGAGCTGATGAACGTTGCGCGGCGACAGCGCTGGCAGACATGTCCGAGTTGCAAGGAAATGGTAGAATTGGAGCGAGGCTGTTACCACATAACGCAAGTATTCCATCTTCAGCGTACACATTACATGCTGACGCAAGGATAGATGCCGGTGCCGCTATGAGTTCTGCTACCAATGCGTGGCGAAATGGAAGACTTGCGCCTGTCCACTTTGGGACGAGCGCAACATCATTGATAGACCTCAATTTGCAGCTGCCAATGTCCCGGCTGCTCAATTGCCGGCTAACGATCGTGCGCCACCTGTCGCTGCTCGACCTATACAGCAAGCACTACCAGGACTCTTCGGTCAGGGTGCTCCAGCTCCAGTCCAACACCCTGCTCAACCGGCATTTGCGAGACCTGCACAACGACCACTCGGTAATGGTGCGTTCGGTGGACCTGCTCAGCCAGCATTTGGAAATGCCCCGTTTGGAGCTCCAGCTGCTGCACCGTTCGGTAATGCTCAGCAAGGAGGTCTCGCTGTGAATGATCAGAGTTTTGTCCAGGCTTTTGCTGGATTCGGTCAAGCTTTTAGGGATTTTGGGCAGAACTTTGCCGGAATAGCTCAACCTGCTCCTCCTCCTGCTGCTACTGCTCCTCCTACTACTACAGCTCCTCCTCCTCCGGCCGCTACGGCTCTTCCACCACCAGCTCAACAGTCTCGACCAGCACAAAATCGACGCAACAACCGCAATCATCGTCGCCAACAGCAAGCACAACAGCCTTCCCATCATCATGACTTCCAGCGCTACTATCGAAGCGAGGGATGGAACACGAAATGCGGTAAGTGTGGCAAGGAAGACCGCTGGGTCAACTGCTGCTCAGATTGTGATCTCAAGGTCTGCTGGAAGTGCACGAGATATCGCATTTGAGTGTAGTCGCATTACGTGTGCAGAAGATGTGTATTCTGGATGTCGTCAAGCACAAAGATGGATGTGCTGTTGGGCAGAACCTAGCAAGATCGACGGGGAATTGAAAAGCACGAGCATCATCCGCGTCCAGAGTTAACGTATGTTACATACATAGCATCTGAGCTGATGGACGTGTAATGATCGATGTGATCATAATAGCGATTAAGATGCAGACACTGTCCAACATCATGGCAGCTACAAATGAACAAGTCTTGCAAACATCCGATGTTCGGTGAAACATCTCTGCTAAGATACCTTCCTCGCGTGTCCACTTCAAACTCCCCATCTCCCGCCCCATCCATCTCCCCCTTTCTCCTCCTCACTTCCTAACCGCAACCACAAAAAACCTCGGATACCTCAACATGACCCTCCCATCCTTCAACTCTGGATAATGCTCCTTCAACGCCTCCTCATACTTCTCCAAATACGCCTTCTTCCCTTCCTCGCTCTCAATCTGATTCAAGAAAGGCTGTAGCCCCGTGCCCTTGACCCACTCTACAATCGCCCCTGCGTCGTCGAGGATATGGCTATATGTCGTGTGCCAGATATCCACAACTTCGGCGTGGGGGATGAGCGCGTTGTAGAATTGCGTAGCGGGTTCGAGGGGGTCGAGATCTGGTCTTGTCGGGACATCCAGCTGTCCGATGTGGGAGGATGAGAAGGAACTGGAATAGGGCTGGGAAGGGAGTTGAGCGACGTCGCGCATGGAAGAGTGCGAGGGCTCAGCGTAGTTGTCTGGCATTTGGATTGCCAACACGCCGCCTGGGCTGAGGCTTTGGAAGAGGCGGAGAAGGGTGGGGATGCGTGTGGGCGAGCGGAGCCAGTGGAAGACTGCGTTGCTGAAAAGTAAATCCACCTTGTCATCCCCACGATCTTTCTCGTTGTTTTCAGATGGGATTTCGAAATTGCTTAGATCTCCCTGAATGAATTCGACACCCGGACATGCCTTCTTCGCCTTGGCTAGCATGTCTGGGCTACTATCCATGCCCGTAACCTTGGCACCAGGGAACGCATCGAGCAGCGCGGACGTAGAGTTGCCTGGTCCGCAGCCTAGGTCGTAAATCCGCGGCGAAGAGTTGGTGATTAAAGGTTTGAGTTGGGAGATGAGGTCGTGCACGGGGCGTGTGCGTTGGCTGAGGAAGAGGGAGTATTGGGTTGCGGACCAATCTTTTTTGTTGGAGGCATTTTGGCTTGGATGCTGGAGCGAGGTGGAGGTGGACATTGTGCGCAATGACGGAAGTGAGCGGTTAGTGGTTATCGATGTTGGGAGGCGGAGCACGTGAGGATGGAGATGTATGCGGGTGAGGTTTGTTGGTTGGGAGAGAAGAAGGCGGGACATAATATGTCCTGCTAGTGCGTAGACGGGCGTTGGTCGAAGATATTTCGATCGAGACTTTTGGATTGATGTTGTCAGTTGTGGTGTTTGGGATTAGATGGTGGTTATGTAGATGTTGATGGATGTAGTGGTGCATGACTCAGCAACGAGAATCGGAAATGTTTCCGAAGAACTTCTATCTTTTTTGCAATTACACGTTTTCGGTCAACGTCCGAGGTCATAAGGAGTGGTCGCGTGCCCTTCAAGAATTTCCATCGAGCTCCCTGGGAGCATTTCCGGGCGCTGTGGGTGTGATTGAAGTGTATGTTGGGAGTTGTCTTGTCAGATGTAGATGCTGGAGCAGCCGCCCTGGCGTCACTGACCCCGATCTGCTAAGATCCCACCCCGATCCCTTTCATGTGATACTTGATTGCATCTGACAGGCATACAACATGTACGTTGCGCAATGTTTGCAGACCACTAGATAGAAGTATAATTTGCTATCGTCACCAGTCCGTTATTAGAGGCATTGAGGGGTAGTTAGCGCAACAATTACTATAGGGTCTGGACGAGCATGCTCCATGCTGGTAATAAGAGCTAGGCGACCCCTCTGATTCGTCGATATGGCTTCGCCGTACTGGATACAATCCTTTGGTGTGTAGGCCACGGCAGACGCCTTTCAATTGGATCGTCCTTGGCTCGAGGTAATCCAGCCACTCGGAAAAATAGCTAACACGAGCTGTATCCGAACTGGCCAGTTAAATTGCCGTTTGTGCAGAACAGCATTATCTATACCCTGGAGCATTGTAGCATCGCACATGAGGCCATGTCCGGTCTAAGATCAAATCGGGATGGTAGCGGCATCGCGGTGGAGATGCCGGGCAAACGAATGAGGGGTGACGCGAAGGATGCGAAAAGCAGGCAAGGACTGCTAGGTTTGAAAAGAAACGGCGGGCTGGTTTTTGAACCAAAATTTGGACTCTACAATAGTTCAATATCAACTGCTGAATATTTGATCATCTCAAGTGGAAGACAAACATGGAGAAGGCGGAAACAGCCCGAGGTGACACGACAGGCGCCACCCGCGATTTGCCCGTCCTGGTCATTGGCTCTGGTTCGTTCGAGCGACCAATTGCTACCTCAACCGCAACGCCAGTCTGACCCATCGCAGGTAGCACCGGACTTGCTCTTGCACAGGGTCTTCGAAAGGTAGGTCATCTTATTGATACCTTTTCGTCACTTTTTGGACAAGTTGTGGCTCACACCACAATAGGCCGGAATACAATGCATTGTCTTCGAGAAGAATGCGTCACATCATCGCGAGCGCGATTGGAACATGGGCTTGCATTGGGGTGCACCAATCCTCAAGAGTCTTATGCCCGACGAGTGGTGGGGAAAAATTCAAAGCGTACAAGTCGACCCGCATGTGACAACAAAAGAGCTAGACACGTTGAAGTGGCTGAAGGGTGATACTGGAGAGACGATGGCGGCCTTTTCCTTTGGACCGTTCTATCGCCTACGTCGGAGCAAGTTGCGTGATCTACTTTCTAGGGATCTCGATATCCGCTACGAAAAGCGCATCGTGAATCTCAGCTATACGGGAGACGGACAAATCGTCACTGCACACTTTGCAGATGGAACAAGCACATTAGGAAGGATGCTCGTTGGAGCGGATGGCGCTCGCTCATCGACTCGACGTCTTCTTCTCGGTCCCGAGCTCGGCGCCATAGAAAGATTGCCCTATGCCGCAACCTTTGTGCAGTGCCGATTTACCAAGGAGCAGGCACTCTATCTGCGAAGCTTTCACCCTCTCTTCCTTGCAAGCGCCCACCCCAAGAACAACTTTGCATTCTTTGGTATGCAAGACGCCGCCGACGCGCAAGATCCATCAGGCTGGACATTCTTTTTCTACATTTCGTGGCAGAGCAGTCTTGAAGAGCAGGAGAGAACAAAGGATTGGACGAATGCGCAACGTCTTGCCCAACAGAAGCATCTTGCAACGAATTTCTGCGATCCATGGAAGAGCGCATATGAATGGACGCCAGAAGACACGCCCGTGTGGTACATGGGCTTGACGTCATGGGACCCAGGACATGCAGGTCATCGATGGGACAATCATAATGGACGCGTTACGCTCGTCGGAGATGCCTGCCATCCCATGACATATCAGCGTGGGCAGGGCTTGAATCATTCCATCACGGATGCTGGGAAGTTGAGGGACGCGCTGGTGAAGATTAAGAATGGTGTGGAGCGTGGAGAGGCGATTACGGCGTTCGAGGACGAGATGATCAAGAGAGGCGGGACGGAAGTGAGAGATGGGAATGAGAATACGAAGATGTTGCATGATTGGGAAAAGGTCAGGATGAGTCCGTTATTCAGGAAGGGCATGGACAAGGCGGAGGCATGAGCGACACAGTGACCGGTTGTGCATACGACTCTTGATTCCTCGTAGAACTTGTCGCTTCTCGCAATACTCTTGTTATCTCTATCTGCAGCTAGTACTGGTATGCAACCCGATTCGAATTCATAACATTGCGATTCCAATGCACACCATCGATCTCTTCACATTAGGTACCCATTCGAGCCATTTGATTTTCTAGACCATAAGTTGTTCAGTTCGCGAGACCAATTTTACGCCCAACTCTGTATGCTTACCAATCTCCTCCACCCCGCGCACAGACGAAATTACTACAATAGGCAGGACAAAATATACGCACAGACAGAAATTCCCTCTTCTCGATTAGGACACACACGATGTTTTCGAGGCCGCCCTTTTACGTGACTCGTCTTGCAGCGACGATATCAAGTAGGGCGAAGCTTTGAAGCTGAGGTTGCTGACAAAGACGACGCTGGGAAGAGTTCATAAGGCCACCGTTGCGCACTAGTTTCATTTCTCGTAGTCTTTGTCCTGAACTTTCTTATCAAACATCCAATCGTTTACTTTCCAGTGTATCGCGTACATTTCTATCGACTATACATCCACAAATCAAGTATTGCCCGACGTTGACAAAATGTCGCATCGCACTACAGCTGCCACTCGCTTCGACACCTTCGACCTCTACCGAACATCGTACAAGAAAATCGGCACTCATGAAATCGAAGTCAACGTCCTCGTACCAAAAGACATCAAGCCCGGTGCGCATCCAGTAGTGGTAAAATGGCACGGCGGCGGTCTCGTAGGCATCTTCCTTTCTCACCAATGTTTCCTCGCACTGCTAATCGCAAATACCAGAGCACGGGAACGGCTGCATACCCAGACTGGTTCGCAGGCTACTTCGTCCCTTTCATCCAAAGAAACAGCGCAATCACCATATTGCCCAACTATCGCTTAATCCCAGAACATACTGGGGACGACATTCTCGCGGACATTGCCACGTTCTGGACTTGGTTTCGCGAGGAACTCCCCTCATACCTGGCATCCAAGAATGCCTCGATCAGCCCAGACTTCACGAAAGTTCTAGTATCAGGCGAAAGCGCAGGAGGATGGTGTGCGCTCCAATCCGTTTTGCGTGAGCCCGCTTCGACGTTCAAAGCATGCTTCGTTCAATATCCTGTTGTGAACGCATTCCCCATGTCGCCAGACGATATTGTATGTGGCGAGGCCATTCCGCCTGAATCCGAACTCAACGACTTCATCGCTTCCATGAAACCAGGTACCATAATCAGTGGCGTAACACCGCCTGCCCGCGATAGTCTTTCTTGTATGCTGCGTGCGTATAAGCGATGGGACGAGTTCTTTGGCACAGGGAAGCACATCATGCCGCTTCCGGCAATTGAAGATGCGGAGTGGTTTGTACCAACGTTCATTCTGCATGGGAAGGACGATACGAATGTGCTGGTGAAGTACTCCGAGGAGTTGGTGGAGAAGGCTAGGAGTAGATTTCCGGACGTACAAGTAGAGCTTGTCACGCCACCTGGGGATCATGGATTTGATGGAGACGTGTATGAGGAGGACGAGAAGTGGTTGTACGAGCTTTTGAGAGGCATCGAGGGCCAGTGGATGGGATAATTGAGAGCAAGTACGGGTGATGATTCCTGATAGTGACTGTGTGCCTACTGGTCTACTCGAGGACCATAGTTTCAAAATTAGGACATGCCTCGACCCACCTCTTGAGATACATCTGCCCAGTCCCTAGTCTCTGAAAGATCTTGCCTTCCGTGCCACGGTCATGCTTCACACCAATCATCATGACGTTTACCATAGGTGGAGAAATATAGTGATGGAGCAGCCGTTCATGATTATCGCGATAGCCCTGCTTCATGAGATGGCGATAGAGGGCGATCTGTTCTGTGTCTGGTGGGTTTTCCGATTCATGCTTCATTTTATCGTAATGAGCATATTCAGACAGATCTTCACCGTCCTCCAGCACATAGTCCAATTCATGGAAGGCAGGATGCTCGGGGCATTCTACGATGTGGTCCAACGGAGAACTGCTTTCACTCTCGATCGAGCAGGGACAGCCATAGTTGTGGCTGATGCTCCTTCCGCCTTTCACGCTGTTAGATATGTCGACAGCTCCTGCGTCGCCCACGATGGAGAGCGCCAGGAATTGTACCCTCATTCTGTCCCCAAGACGAACCACATCGGACTTTGTGTGTCGGTCAAACTGGCATTCTCCTGACAGTCTGCCTGTGGCTGTTCGGATGTACCCACGAGTTGGTAGAAGTTCTACGTTCATCCACAAACGCCAGTCCGGCACCAATTCAATAGAAAACGTGGTAGTTTGGGCATGCGTTACGATCCGTCCAGCTGCAACAAATTTGCGATATCCAGAATTGGCAAAGTCAAGATGACTTTTTTCGTCTTCAAGTAACGTATTCCAATGCCATGGATCATCGGGATGCCAATTCGTTTTCAACCTGTTAATATAGCTGTCTCTGGGGCAGTCCAGGATGAGCCACTCTGGTATGTTGGCGGAAGAGCAGGCATGTAGCCATGCCATTGCGGCACCTACCCCAGCCCAGTTGTCATAGTTTCCTCGAGGATGTCGACGGTCCCGATCTCCTCTATGAATTGGTTCCCATCGCAAGGGTAACGAACCGTTGCATTGCGAATTGCCGGGCCGCCCCCAATGCGCGAGCCCATACATCAGGCGATCAGTGGGAAATTCGACTGCCCCAGGACTCGCAAGCCATGACCATGTTGGAAACATTGGAGCTGGGATAAGAGGAGCGTTTCCCGAGTCCTCCCAAAGCATGGCCACGTCAAGATCGACATAAGGCATGCCGCAGTAGGTTTGATCTCCATACATAGCGTTCAAGATTCCAGAAACGGCACGCAGCTTGTCGCTGATATATGTCAACTGCCGCTCCGAGAATATCGCGATCATACGCAGCCCAAACTCGATGTTATGAGTCAGTCGATAGCCACCAGTCTTGGCCGCACCTTCGGTGTACATGCTTTCGACTTTATTTTCCTGAGAATAGTAATAAACACCGTACTCCGTGAAGTAAAGGAGTCTGGAAGACGCTGCTTGCTCTTGGTATGTCCAGCCGCGATGTGCCCATAGAGTTCCCCAGAGATACTCGTCCAAATTTGGTATCTCATGCACGAGCTCAAGATTGTCGTTATATTTGATCATACTGCCGTTTGTTCTTCGGGCAATACTTTTTCCGGGTAAACCGTACGAAGCTCCCGGTCCAGTGGCCACAATGGTGAGCGTAGCACGATGGTATATCAAAGCCATCTGGTTCAACTGCACAGAAATATTTGGATCATTTTGTACGATGCAGTATCGATCAACCCACAAGAACCGTTGTCCCAGCTGCTGGCAAGCATGCATTGCGTCGAGGATAGTCTGTGGCAGGATCACATTGGTCAAACCTCCAGGTCGCTCGAGGAGGTGGATGTTAGATAGCTCACAGCTAAATCCCCTTTCTTTCTCCGTTCCCCACACATAGGAAAGCGCATAGTATGCAGTGTTTGGTGGCAGAAATACAATGCAGCAATGCAACACATCCACGACGCGGATCTTTATAGGTTCTTGGTTGAATGTGAGTGCAAAATCGAGCTCCGGTTTCCATCTCTGCGACTCTCGACGAGCAAGCTGTTTTCGTAGCGACCGCCACTTTATATATGGTCTGACGTAAAAGGATTGGTTACCGGACGTAACCACGCGAATGACGCGCTGATCGAAAATAGAGGACGCCAATTCCCAAGCTCCATCTGACCGGGAGCGGAGGAAGTTCTCACGGGGGAAAGTTGCCCTCCATAGGCCAACGCGGCCAGCTCGGAGGAAAGTGCAGCAATCGCAAAGTTTTTTAGGCGTCCGGCACGAGCCTAGAAAAACGGCAATTGTGAAATCTCGTTCGCTCTTGAAAGGTACTAATTGGTCTTTGTAATTGCGACCATGGCACACCAAAAGATGATGTATGCGAAAGTGTCTACAATGATCGCATAATGTAACATATTTTGTTGCCTCAGGTTCGTCGCAACGGCGACACGGTTCGTGGAAAAGCCACGCTTTGATCTCCTTGGTACTGGGCTGGGCGGACCCTTCCGGTAGGTCAAAAATCGTGAGATCTAGCTTTTTGCAAGATGTACAGCTCGTACTCGTGGGGAGGGAGCTCGAGGTAATGGCCAAATCACTGCCTTGCATCGCTGGTGCGCAGCGCAGAATCCTGGCTGCAGTATCTGCGGCGCGCTACCGTACTTGATCAATGTTGGCCAGGCTGCGCGACACTCTTATTTTTCCGGAGAGTGGTATGAAGTAAATAGGAGGCTGGCAACGGTAGTGGTGAGGGTGAGGCAGGAAAGCTGGGATTGGGATACCTAACGCCTGCCTAAAGCGTCAACGCCACTAGTCTCATCGCAATTTCACCTGCATCTCTCGAGCGAGGACTACGTAAATACACCAGACTACCTAGGATACCTATACTGGTCTAGGCTGTCCATGTGCTGTAAAAGCACTGCATCTTGGTAACATCTAGTATAAAGCCATAAGGTTACGCACAGTCGTTCTTGAATATCGAGGTGCTGCGTTACGATCCTACTTCTGGTGAGACGTTGCCATGAGGAGTTCTAGACCATGTAAGGGGCTCATGTTGTCGCGAATAGTTTGCAATGCAATGTAAATGTGCTCAAATAGCAGAAAATGGGGCGCTTCTCTCTCTCACATATTCCAAGCCAGTCATGTGATTCTAAACTTCGTGTTTAATTCTTGCTACACCTTCAACGCTTCTTTAGAGTAACTCTTTTTTACTCCACTTATTCGAGGACTATAGTCTCAAAGGCAGGTGCTGCCTCTATCCATCTCTTCAGATATATTGTGCCGAGCCCTAGTCGTTCGTAGACTTTATCGCCATTGCCAAGACCTGCGACTGGCCGTATCATCAACACCCTCAGCTTTGGCGGGCATTGATAATCATGAAGCAATTCCCCATGGATGTCCAGAAAGCCTTGATCCAGTAAGTGCCGGTATTCTGCGATCTCGTACGTGCTGAAGTCATTGTCCGACCCATGCTGTACACTTTCTGTAGGAGGTGCTGTATTGTAGAAGCCGCTGTTCTTTGGACATTCCAAAACATGATATGCGCATGAAGAAGCATCGTGATTGTGAGAGCAAGGGCACCCAAAGGCCACATTGGGCTCAAGGTCCGTGCCGTTCTTATCACTAACGATCTTGACGGAATATTCCTTGTCGTCATGGATGCAGAGAGCGATGAACTTGGCATCCATGTTCGTCATTTTATGAACCAGGTTCCCAGCACGCTGGTCAATCCAAATCATACCGGCAACCTTGCCTTCGCGTGTACGAATAATGCCGCTGCTCAGTAGAGGGGTCTTTTGTCTGGATACATGGGGGCCCTCTCAAAGAGCCAGGTCGTACTGTCCACAACAAAGCATGTGCTGCTTGAATGTGTTATAATGCGCCTATCAGTGATGTATTTGCACATCTCGGGGTCTTCGAAATATTGATGGACGTAAGGTGTCCCAGATAATTTATTCCAGATGCTTGAGAGTTCACCAGGCCACATATCCATCAATTTATTTATGAAGTCGTCTTTGGGGCAGTCTGTCGCGAGCCAGCTTGGTAGTTTAGTGCGGACCAAACCATGCTTCCACGCAAGCACGGCTGCTATCTTTATACCCTTGTCAGGGTCAAACAGGCTCAGATGTCGGTCATGATCGATATTTTCATTCCAGGATCGAGGAAACGGTACCCACTGCGACAAAGAATCCTCCACATGATCTTTGTCGGTTGGTCGGCTCCAATGACCCAGCGAAGGCAGGAAGACGTGTGGATAGTACGGAATCTAACAGCGCCGGTTGACGCAAGCCAGGACCATGTGGGAAAGATATTGTGTACATTTCTTTGTTGCGATGACGCCTTTCCATCCTGGTACCAAAGCATGGCCAATTCGAATTCGAGCCAAGGCATTCCCCAAAAGCAGCGATCTCCATGCAACGCGTGAAATATTCCAGAAATAGCACGCAGTTTATCGTTCGGGAACGTCAAGGTCCTCTTGGTATAATCCCTGATCACTTGCGCTACATTATACTTTTCTCTTGGTTTGAGAGTATACGCCGACGGCGCAGGTCCTTCTGCAAAGGTTTCTCCATATTCCCCAATATTACTGATGTAAAATAGACCCTCATCAGTGAAGTACAAGAGGTTAGAAGACGCTTCATTCTCCTGATAAGTCCACGCGCGTTGGTTCCAATGACGTGATCGTAGGTATTCATGGAAATTGGGAACCTCGTCGAATAGTTCGAAATGATCATTATACCGCACAGCTGGATGCTTCCAAGGTCTAGCATAGCCTACACCGGACAGACCATGCTGATCTCCATCGCCCTCTGCTGCGACAATAGTGAATTTCGCGTGATGGTAAATGATAGCCATCTGATCCAGCTGTACTGAGATCTCTGGGTCGTCCTGAATTATACATAGTCGATCTACCCAGAGGAAACGTTCGTCCAATTCTAAGCAGGCTGTCATAGCGTCGACTATGGTCTGAGGAAGAGCAATGGCCGACAGACTACCAGGCTGTGCCAGTAATGAGACATTGACCAGCTCGCATCGGAAAGTATCTCTCACATGAATTCCCCAGACGTAAGAGAGTGCGATGTACGTAGCTCTTGGTGGAAGAGGTACAACACATCCATGGATAACGTCAATCACACGCAGATTTCGAGGCTCTTGGTCTAGTATGAGTTGCCTTTGTTCAACTGTCTTGACTTTTGACCTGCAACGTGAAATCCAGCGCTGCAGCCACTGCCAATCAATATATGGCCGAACATATAGCGACCTTGACTCAGAATGATTCAAGCGTAGCGTGCGATACGATGGGGTCAATCTACATTGGTTGCTTGGATCAACCTTTAAATAGGGAGGCTCGCAAGCGTCTGAATCCAAAAAGCGTGGATTTTCGCAAGCTGCGAAAAAGTCACAAAGATCGCAACCCTCCGTCGATGATAGAGGTAAAAGAACGTCGAAAAGCTCTCTGTGAGGGGATGATAATTGGACTTGATTCACGTCATCGTCGAAGTCGTCGAATTTGTCATCGGCCTCAGCTGAGTCTGCGTCCTCGAACTTATCCGAACTTGTGTCCTCTGTCTCATCTGAGTCTTGGTCCTTGGTCTCATCTGAATTCTCGTGCTCCTGTTCTAAATCTTCGTCCCAGCTCCTATGTAGGTCTCTATCATCCGTTACATCCTGTTTGAAGCAACTCAATACATGATGCAAGCGAAGATGTCGACATTGATCGCACAGCCTGACGGTTTTGGTGGCCTCGGGATCGTCGCAACGACGGCAAGGTTCGTGGAACATACAGAATTTAATCGTCGCTGGCCCGAGTTTGGCAAAACGTCTAGCAAAGTCGTCACGAAGGCGGCCTCCTTGCGACCGGCAGAAGGCACAATCAAAGCCTTGATTCATGGTGTTTATCTGAGCAGCCGTTGTTGGTCCTCATGTCTGACATGCCGCAAGTCTGCGCGCCGAATGGTAAGAGAGGAACTGAAGGGATCAAAGATGACCCGGAAGACCTTGGCGGTAACATGGCATGGTTTCCAAGCTTGGCTTCGTAATGGAGCAGGAGGCCAACTTGAACGATTCTGGATTAGGGATGGTATTCGACATGAGCGTTGATTAGGTCGTCCAACAAGGTGCTTGGGTGGTGTTTGAACATAAACAGCAGGCGCCGCCTCGTGCGACGTCTCTTCTTGACATTTCCGCTTCCCCCACATCTTCTCTGACCACATCAAAATGCCACCTATTTCAGGGCTTCACGACGGCTATTTACCTCAGATACTGCTCTTCGAAAACATCATCGCGGAGAGCGTATCACATGCATCGGTGGGATCCTGATCGAAAAGCCCTCTACTAGACCCTGAATGCGGGGCAGCAAAGAGCTAGGAACGAGATGCCTCGGATAACATTGCCCTCCAACATGACGTCTTCGGCGCATTTCGGTCGCAACGTCTGAATCGCCAAATGTAGCTGCAAAACATTTCAGAACGTGACCTCACGTTCTCGTCACTCTCTTCCTCTTGGTGACAATCTCGATCGGTACCCGGACAAGCCTGCCAATCGTCAACCCCACCCCCATCAACTACACGACAACGAGCCTGAAAACAATCTCAGTACCACAGGAACACCAAGACCATGACTTCACCAGCCCAATTCAACGGCTGGCTAGGCCGCGACAAAACCGCTGCAAATGGCAACATGACCTGGTCGTCATTTACACCTAAACCGTTCAACCCTATCGACATTGACATCAAAGTGTCCCACTGCGGTATTTGCGGCACCGACATCCACACATTGCGGTCCGGCTGGGGCAACACACACTATCCCGTTTGCGTCGGCCACGAGATTGTGGGCCATATTGTCCGGCTAGGCTCATCAGTCACGCATCTCTCTCTCGGCGACCGCGTTGGCGTTGGCGCGCAAGCATTCAGCTGCCTCAAATCCGACTGCGAAGAATGCAGCAACGACCTAGAACAACATTGCCCCAAAATGGTCGGGACATACAACGGCAAATACCCTGACGGCAGCTGGTCCATGGGTGGGTACGCTGACTACGTGCGCGTGCCCGCGCACTTCGCCATCAAGATCCCCGCAGGCCTGAAGAGCGAAGACGCCGCGCCCATGATGTGCGGCGGCATCACCGTCTATGCCCCACTGATCAACAACGGGGCCGGTCCAGGTAAAAAAGTTGGAATTGTTGGCTTCGGCGGTCTAGGCCATTTTGGAATCCTCTTCGCCAAAGCACTCGGCTGCTCCAAAGTCGTCGCCATCTCGCGGCGCCGAAACAAGGAAGCAGACGCGCGCGCTATGGGTGCAGACGAGTACATAGCGACGAGCGAAGACGACAAGTGGGCGCGCAACCACGCGCGCTCCCTCGACCTCATCGTTTCCACCGTGTCGAGCCCGGATATGCCGCTGGAATCCTACCTCCGCCTGCTGCGCACGGGAGGCCAATTCATCCAAGTCGGTGCGCCAGAGGATAAGCTACCACCTATTGCTGCTTTTGGGCTGATTGGCAAGGGCTGCAAGATTGGCGGCAGCCAGATTGGGAGTCCAAAGGAGATTGAGAACATGTTGAAGTTTGCGGCGGAAAAGGGGGTTAAGCCGTGGGTGCAGACGAGGGGGATGAGGGAGGCGAATCGCAGTGTGGTGGAGATGGAGGAGGGGAAGGCGAGGTATAGGTATGTGCTTGTCAATGAGGACAAGGAGGAGAGGGCGAAGATATAGAAGACATCACGAACAAGCTAGTTCGTGGCCAGCCGTACCGCTGAGTTGAATCATAAGGCATTGTTGGAGCTGAAAGTACTGGTTGGATTAGACTTCTAGTAGACTCTCCTATCCTCGAGAATCTTATTATTCATCGAATGAACTCCAAGCTCAAAACCACTATCTCCTTCCATCAGAGTAAATCCCCTAAGACCTCCTCGCTATATAGCGAAGATGACCTCTTCTACTCACTCTACTCGTCTTTCCAAACGCAATCCCTGCACTTCGGCTCATGCCTCCAAGCAACAAAGCACCGATGCTTGCAATCTGTATCATCCTTGCACGCCTTCTCGCACGCCTTCAAGCCGGTGTAGCACGTCTTGCACTGACTAGACGCCTTCCCCTCTTTTGCCGCATCAAGCTGACGCTTCTCCTTATCAGTCCCATCCTCACCAGGCGGAGGACAGCTCGCAAACGGCATGCAATACGGCGGAACCGGGATGGGTATACACTGGCCATTGCATGGAAACTTGGAGCCAGATGCAGACTGCAGTGAAGAATCGGGATGATACAAGACGCAAGGTATATCGCACTCCTTACACTGCAGCGTCTTCTTGAACTCGCAGCTGCACTTTTCCCTACAATAGGTGTCGCCGTTGCACATGTTCTGGCAGGTCTTGATGCCTGTTCGACAGACGACGCAGCGATTGGGGACCTCAATATCAGTGTCGAGTTGGCGCTTGGGGTGAGGAGGGTCGAGGTATGGACAGCGGTTGATTGGGATGCAGTACGGTGGCCTTGCGAGTGGCATGCAAATCTGCTCGCACTCGAGGTCATGGACAGGCCAGGAAGCAGACTGCAGCGACGTAGCGCTGGAGCAGGAGATATCGCACTTCCTGCACTGCGGGGCGTTGGCCTTGAAGGCGCACGCGCACGCGTTCTCGCAGGCGGCGTCGAAATCGCATTGGGCCTGGCAGAGGCGAACACCGGCCTGGCATGAGTCGCAGACGTTCGGGTCGTCGTTGTTTGTCGTGGCGGCAGCAGAAGACAGCACAGCGAGGCCAGCCTTTGCAGTCTCGATTTCGGTGGTGGGAGTGCAAGATAATTTGCACTCTAGACACGTAGGGGATAGCTCCTTCATCATGCAGGAGCAGTAGTTCAGACAGTCGGGCTTGCCTTTGCATGACTTCTGGCACTGCTTGAGGCCAGCCTGGCACACGTCGCAAGGGTTTATG
The DNA here is from genome assembly GCA_001644525.1 of Phaeosphaeriaceae sp. SRC1lsM3a. Taxonomy (NCBI): domain Eukaryota; kingdom Fungi; phylum Ascomycota; class Dothideomycetes; order Pleosporales; family Phaeosphaeriaceae; species Phaeosphaeriaceae sp. SRC1lsM3a. The sequence continues at coordinate 192,649 of KV441731.1, forward strand.
TTCTGCGCCACAGCGTTAAGATCCTGAACATCCTCCGCAGGTGTTCGGGCATCGAAGCGGCGCTGGACAGCTGGTAGTCTAGGACAGCCAGCGCCGCACTTGCACTCGTAAGGGCGACCGTGGCATTTCTTGGAATGTTTCATCTTGCAGCCGCAGGCATCATCGCAGGCACCGGGCATGGAGCACTTTGCCTTGCAAGCGTTGAAGGCCCAGTCGCACTCGGTGCATACGTTCTGGATTGGGCCCGGGCCAACGATACGAAAACCAGCCTCTTCAGAACCGCCGTCATCGCGTGCCTGGTCGGTAGCGTGGTCAGGGCTGCATGATGATACCGGTATACCGCAGCCTAGACAGAAAAACTGGTTGCCCCATCGACATCCGCAGTCCGCGACGCAAGCTTTGTCGGCGTTGCAGCCCTTGAAGCAGTTTGTATAGCCGGTACCACAAGTAATGCATTGGTTGGTGGTCGTAGGAAACGGCAACAGACCGGCCGAGACGTCGTCGCGCGCAGCCAGCGACTGATCTTGCTTCGCCTTGACATGAATGCAGTCCTGGGGCGGCTCGACGCACTCTAGGAGATGGATTAGTTGACATTACACGATGTATGCGAGTTTGGAAGGACTCACTGCGCACGCGACAAAGCTGCTTCGGGTCGCTGAATAGAATGCAGTTGCACTTATGGCCGCACTCGTCGCCGCCGCCACATTCGCGGACACATTTCTCCCACGGCAGATGGCAGTTGAGGTAGCATGAAGTGGGGGCTCGCGCAGCGACAGACTGCTCGGACTCGACGGCGATGCAGTCCTTGGGCGCCTCTACACAATCTAGATGGGTTTAGCAGTGAGTCGAAACCTCGACGTAGTATAAGACTTACACTTCTTGCGACACAAGCTCTTGGGATCGCGAAACAGCTCACACTCGCACTTGCTTTTGCACTCATTCGTGCCACCGCACTTCTTGACGCATGCGTCACAAGGGTTGTAGCACTTTGCCGTGCACGTGCGGCGACGATAACTCGGATCCTCGAGTTCGGGAGCGATGCGTCTTGAAGCGACGTGTTCCGAAGCAGTGATCTTGACTTCACGCTGCAAAAGCGCGTCGTTGCGACGACCTTGGACGTTGCCAGTCGCGCCTGCTACAGCCAGTAGGCCCGTGGCGGCGAGGAGGATGGACATGAAGCGCATCTTTGGTTGTGCAGAGGGGGTGGTTGTTGGTATCTTCAAGAACGAGAGAGGATGGAGGAGAAATTTGAGTATGGGGATTGGGATGGTGAGGTGAGAAGAAGAGGTCACGGCAAAGAAAAGTTAATTGTGCGAGGAAGTGTCCAGTGGAGACAGCCAACGGAGAGAGGGAAAGTGAAAGGTCGCGTAAACAAACCAAGTGACTGTGCTGCCACCCGTGAGTTCACCGCAATATGAGCAACGCATTTCGACTGGTCAGACAATGTTACAAGCCCGCATAGGGCCGGAGAAGTGCGGTACAGGAAGTAAGGATGGTAGTAGATAGAACGTGAATAAGTAGATGTTCAACTTGGCCATGAACTTAGGCATTCAGATCAGTATTGACAGTGCCAATATGAGAAATTCATGCTTTACCATCACATTTGGCTTCCGTGCTATCGGTATTGATGTCGGACATACGCAGTGTCCATGTTACGTCCATTGTCACTTCTATCGTTCGTCCATACTGGTCGTTCAGAGCATGCTGGGTGCTTCTACCCACAGCGCCCGAATGTACTCACTACTAATCAATCAGTCAACGTGAGGGGAAGTTGAGCATCAGAGACGTCCGGTGCTCTGCCAGCTTTCTCGATCACAAGTGTTACACGGTGGTGATCTCTCTAATACATCGAAACAGTCCTCACTTGGTAGGTATGCTTGGTTGGTTGATCGCGCTGGAGGGACATCGAGGAACCGGGTGTCGTCACATGTTGTCGAAGTTGCCCGGGGTCAACTGTCCACCTGAGGTGGCATTAGTTGGACACATAGTTGTCTCTACTTCAAGCATGCAAGGTCGTGATGCGTGCTAGTGGTAATGTGGATCACTAGGCTTGACCAAAGCTTGATATAATCTTGGCTTGTAGCGTTCGTCGGAGGACGTTGAGGACGACAGATGATTGGCGGTGTTCCTAGGGTCGAGCCGGCGATGATGCGTTCTTGACTGGCGGTGGGCGGGAGGCCTGAGCGTCAAATTAGTTCATGACCCCGCTCTGCCCCAGCAAGAAGACGGTCGCGACATGGCAGACGGCGTAGACCGGTCCAATGTAGATAAGTGTAGGGTGTATAAGAGTACGGTGCATGTGTGACTCAGAGGGCCTGCATAGCTTAGTCAGTCTAGATTATATCCACCATGCCTGGGTTGGACGAAGGCGCTCTCTCAAAGAGCTTCCGCTTGGCAGTCGTCAAAGCCTGAGGTCGCTCGGAGTTAAAGGCCTAGCCGCCCATCCTACATCATCTCAGTCCTGCGCCCTCGCGATCAATGAGTACTCTCTGAAATATTTCTCCCCAGGCATACAACAAGTCGCATACTTGACCTGCTGGCCTCTTAGACCAATTGCTCGCCTTGGACAGCAGGGACACATCGCTGCGGCTCTGACACCGGCGAAGGAGGGAACGACCCGCGCACCTTCCACAATAGCATCAGGTCGGTGCTGGCGCATTCCCATCTGGTCTGCATGTGCTGACAGCAAATAGTAACCTGTTGCATCTCATCTGAGACTGTGCAGCATCGCAGCGACCGCGGACCGATCGAGTCTTGCGGCGGCCTACCAACCACCACATCGAGAGTTGCTATACCAGGTTCCGGACAGCGCACCGAACGAGACGACGGACGCACACTCGTATCGTCAGTATACGACCGAGCTCCGAGCAGAGGCAACTTACAGTGAAGAAATTTCCGACAAAAGGGCTGAGTAGGTGGTATCCGAAGGGGCGTACCCGGCGCATTGCATATGTGAAGTCTCTAGGGCAGAGGGACGCACATTTGAACTGCAGAGCCACAGCATCCGTCATCCCTTGGCGTCTGGAGATAGCACCATATCCGACCTATTTAAACCCGCGACAGGCCGCAACAGATAACCTGAGCGGTTACTGACCTTTCCCCCACCAGGCCGCTGCAGTCCGCGCGACCACAAGGACCGCTCACCACAAAAGATAGCGTCTGGGCGTCTTCTGCTCCATCTTATTCGTTGCAAGCGTGCAGCAGTGCATGAGCACCATAATCTCACTGCACGGAGATAAAAACTATTAATTCCGATCACCCCGAGTTCGTACTCAACGAGCGACGACAACGACATCACTCAGCATGCCGCCGACACCGCCGTCGACGACATCGTCGAGCGCAGGGCAGTCGCCGCCGGATCCGCAGTTCCGAGTCGTGCGCAAGAGGAACCGCGTGCCTCTGTCCTGCGGGCCATGCAGGCACAGGAAGTAGGTCGCAACACCAGCACTCGAGAATACGCCAGCTGACAAAGCCAGGCTCAAATGCAATCGCGGTCATCCCTGCGACAACTGCACGAAGCGTGGAGACACGGGATCATGTACGTACGCAACTCCAGGCAACCGCAAGAAGAGCGCCGCGAGCGCTGGCACGGCCACTTCTCCCGATGACATGCAAAACCGCATTGACCGCCTCGAAGGACTTGTCCTCTCTTTGATGACCAATGGAGCGCAAAGTGCGGGGCCCGCAGCAGCTCAGGCCGCTATTGCTCAGAGCATGAGCAGTGCTTCATCGGAGCAGTATGACATAGGTCACATGGCCAGCGGGATGAGCAATGGCGCACCGGAGTCCATCGCAGAGGAAGATGCAGGAGACGAGAGCGAGATGGAGACCGTGACGAAATCGATCGGCGTGATGAAGGTGCACAACAATGCGACCGTTTTTGCGTCTGAGGCGCATTGGTATGCGATTCTGGGAGAGGTAGGACATATCGCACTAGCTCAAGCGGGTTTCTTTGACTGACCAAAATAGCTATCTGAAGTCAAGAACTACTTCGCCGAGCATAAGAAGCAATACGACGAGCAACTGAAGCGATACAAGGCGACTCAGAACAGCGACGAACACCCGCCTGGCATTGCGTTCCTCTACGGGACACAGAAAGCCACCACAAAAGCCGAGATCCTTTCGCAATTCCCACCGAAGCCAACGGCCGATATACTTGTTTCGAGGTTTTTCAACACGTATGATCCTGGCATCCACATCATACATGGACCGACGTTTCAGAAGGAATATGACCGACATTGGTTGAGTCCGGACGAGACGCCAATAATATGGCTTGGGCTGGTGTTTGCCATGATGTGCATTGCACTTCAGTCGTACACGAGGGCTGGCGACGAGCCACCAGAGTACCAAGGAAAGTCCTGGGCCATGTCCAAGGAGTATCGGGACTTGACTGCCCAGTGCCTGGTCTTGGCAGACATCACACAGCCAATCGTTGGCATGCTCGAGACTCTCATCTTACACGTACACGCAGAATATGCAAGGAGCCGGGACGCAGAAGTTGGCATTCTCATCAGCACTGGCATTATCGTGCGGTTGGCTATGCGGATGGGCTTGCACCGGGATCCAGGTCCGTACCCTGGCATTCCTGTCTTTCAGGGAGAGCTGCGACGGCGTGTGTGGGCTGCGATTCGATCGATTGATCTGCTCTTCTCAGCACAAGCTGGGTTACCACCGATTGTGCGTCCACGAGACACTAACACGGAGATACCCCGCAACATTTACGACGATGAATTATTCGAGGACATGAAGCTCCTGCCTCCATCGAGGCCAGAGACTGAGGCCACGCCGACGCTGTTCCTGATCAACCGCACACGACTGATCTACAAACTGGGCGAGGCGGTCGAGCTCACGGATACGCTGACATGTTCATCGTACGAGGAGATCATGAAGCTCGATGCGGAAGCTCGAGAGCTTCACGAGAGCATCTCGCCTCACCTCAAGATGAGGTCCATGGACGAATCTGCGCGGGATCCATCAACCCTCATTATGCAACGCTTCACTCTCGACTTGCTGTACCTCAAGATCATATGCATCTTGCATCGCAAGTTCCTAGCATACGCTCGAGCACACGCACGCTTCAGCTACTCGCGCACCGCCGTCATTGATGCATCCATGAACTTGCTGCAGCATCAGGCGACTCTTCATCGTGAGTGCCAGCCTGGTGGCCGTCTGCGCAACGTCAAGTGGTTCATTTCATCGCTGACGACGGTCGATTTCTTACTTGCTGCCATGATTATCGCGTCCGATCTTTACCATACCATAAGAAGTGGGCGTCAGCCGCGGCCGAACACCGACATGCATCTGTGGAGCTCCGAGCGCATCGATGAGATGCTGGAGGCGATGGAGACGGCAGTGAACATTTGGGAAGGATTGAAAGATCACTCAATGGAAGCCTACAAAGCTCACACTACTCTGAGTGTCATGCTCAATCAACTCAAGGCCGATCGACCCGCGAAGCAGGCACAGCATAATGGCTTCCAAGCAGCAACCTCGGCGTTCCCACAGCCTTCGCCAATGGATGAATCGAATGTGGCACCCGAACATTCAGCTGCGATGACTCTGGGCATGCTCAGCACGGGGGGCATGGCGCCTAATTCGGCAAACATGTTCGATCAGCGGTATCCAGCCTCGATGGCGAATCTGCTTAATGATCCCATGCCCCAGCAATCGACCGGTTTGACACCAAATTACAATGGCGGAACAAGCGGAGCAGGCATGGAGAATGCCCCAAGTCCATTTTCGAACTTGTTTGGCGCAAATTTGTTCCAGAACTTGGATCTTCCTCCTACCGATAATCTCAATTGGGTATGTGAGCGCTGGATTAGTGAAGTTCTGCCTGGCTAACGAATTCGCAGGATGCATGGGATTCGTACATCCAAGGCCCGACTGCCATGGACACGAGCACAAACTTCTTTCCGATGGATCTTGGGTCGATACCCATGCAGACAGACCCGAATGGTCTCCCGAATGATCTTGCCACATCTCAAGCAGGCAACGGGAATGGACAGCAACAGACACGCACCAATGCATTTGGGCAGAACGTCTTCATGGGGGTAAGCTATCCAGACATACAGTGACGAGATTGCTTTGAATTGATTGCTGACAAGACCAGGCTCAACAAAAGAGTGACAGTGGCGAAGGATACGCAATGGGTTTCTTGATGCCCAAGTCCGGCTGAGGCGTTTAGTCTATATGGACTTTGCACGCTCTTCGAATTTGTTGAAGTCGCAGGAGTATTGCCATGAAGGATGTACAATTGGAATGATACGGATGACCACATGACATAGACGTCTTGAAGTAGCGCATTGGGGGCCAAAAGGCGTACTGGCGATCTTGCAGCTGATCACTATCGATTGGGGGTATTGTAGCCGGAACAAGGAGGCGCAGCATTGCCCCGCGATAGGGTGTACTTTAACAATTCTACTCATATTCTGACACGAGACTCGCATTCGTCGCATACCTACAAACACATCCTATTATCTATCTTCCAATACCACACATGGTCATCAAATAATAGCTCATATCAATCCATTCCCTCGTCTAATATACAGTCTATAAGGCTGAAGCACAAGCCTCGGCGGTCTCGTATCGCATCGTCCCGGGGGTGCCCCACTATCTGGACCCTGGCAAACGTCACCCCATCGCGACCCAGCTTACGCGCTTCGGAGCCTTGTTTGGCCGCAGCGCAGGTCTGCAGGCTGCATTTGCTTCTTCAGCCTCAGCCTTGTGCTGCTGGTCCTGACTTGAGGACAGTCAGCATAGCTGGGAGCTGAATTTCTCCTCCCTCTTCTCCTATCCTCACAAATCCGAACCTCCACGTACATACACAACTTTCGCCCAATCTTCACCTCACACAGCCCCGCGAACCTTCCTCTCTCTCTGCGAAGGGCGTAGAACTTCATAACGATGGCCTCGCCAACACCCATCTCCCCTCCTGTCCCTCCCACCGCCGCTCCAGCGCCCTCGTCGACGTCGGTCCCTATATCCCCTGTCAGCCGATCGAATACGTTTCCGCACAAGACATCGCCGGCCGTGGCATCGCAGACCACGCTCATCGATACAAATACGCCTGCGATTAATGCTGCGCCGGTGGAGTTGGATGGGGTGCCTATGACGAGTGGCATTGTGAGTGTGGGCGAGGAGGGGGATGGGCGTGAAGGCGCGGAAGTATGTATATCCTATCTCTATTTCGATTTAAGGGCGCTGGGCCTTTGGAGAGGGAGGAGGTTAGGGAAGAGACATGAGTCAATCCCGAAGCTACTTTGGGTGTTTCTGGGTCGCAAAGAATCATGTTACTTTGCTGGATATATGCACGGGAGCTAACCTAGTGTGTAAATAGCAACGAGCAGCCATGTTGGCCAGCCGATCGAAAGACCCGGGGGTCATCGTCGATGTACCCAAGGAGCCGACGGCGGAGGAGGTCGAGGCGGCCAAGAGCGCAGATGGGACAGTCACGCCGGGGATTGGGTCGGGGAGGGAGATTGGGGTATAAGCCTGAGAGTTGGACAGTATGAGACATCACTCTGCGACTTGACGACAGTGGTTAGAAGACCTGGGAAGACATCATGAGATTTTGTGAGGATTGAGATAAAACTTGATGAAAGACGGGGTTACAGTCTGAGTATCAACCTTGGCAACAGCATTAACGACGCCCAAAGAAACCTTCGCTGAATATCATAGAGTCATGACTGCACACCCTCACATCACGGGCTACTATACAGGTCCGCGTTTCCTACCGCGTCTTCGCTATTCGCAGCAGTGGTACCATTCTGCTCTCCATCCTTCCCCATCTCAACTCCCCTCTCCTCCACCCTCCTCGCCTCCCTATCCCACGGCACCATCTTCTTCGCCCCCGCATACCACCTAAAAACTCCCCCAGTGCCTACATTATATTGATAATAGTTCTCCGTCCCGCCCTTGACCATCGCCTTCCTAAACGTGATATTGATCCTCCCCTCCCCATTCGCCCGCTTAGGAATACTATGCAGCCAATTCTTCTGCGTGGTCCCGCGCATCAGCACCATATCTCCCGATCCCAGCGGTAGTTTAATCGGCTTTGGCTCCTGCTCCACCGCCACCCCATCTTTCGGTGCAATAGGCTTATGCTTCATCAGGAAATCCCGCTTCGCACCCAAGCTGAACGACGCAATGGCGGGGTTTTCGCCCAAGAAGCGCTCGTCGTCAGAATGGTAGGATATACTGTCCTTCCCGTCCGCGTAGTAGTTCACAAGGCAGAAATTATACGTCTCGCCGCTAGTGCCCTCGCATATCTTCCTTAGTTCATCCAGACACTGCGGAATCGGGCGCGGAAAACATTTATACGCTTTCGCATCTACTTTCTTCCCGCTCTTCGCATCCACAATTGCTCCCTCGCTGTCAAAGCGCGCCGTTTCGTCAATGCCAAATACGCTCGTGTACCGCGGCGTGTTGATCTGCGTTGGCGTCCCGAAGCGCGTGATGGTGTACTGCACGCGGTAGAAGGGGAGCTCGGTGCGCAGGAAGTCGAACATGCCGTCTGCAATGGACGAGGGGATGTAGGGCTGGTAATAGACCATGTCGAGATAGAGTTGGTCGTTCATCACTTTCCCTTCGTCTGCGGGCGCGAAACCCAGTTGCTCCGTGAATGGCGCGGGGAGGTGAGGGATGGGGAAGGGATACGCTGCATGGTGGGACTTGGTTGAGCTAGGTTCGTATTTGGGCTTCTTGGATTTGGGCGCGCTGCTGGAGGGCTTGAAGAATGAATCGAGCGCGCCGCGCTTCATGTTGAATTTACCGGCGTCGAGAGGCTTCCAGATTTGCTCCGAGGTCTTTCTCGTCACAGGCGTGTTGGAGCGTAAGAACCTTTTCCCCGTCACGCGTGTTATCGTTGTGGTTGAGAAGGAGTGAGAGCCGCTCAATCTGCTGCGTAGCGTTCGTCCCTAGACCTTGGATGAGTTGCTTGGTCGACGCGAACCTGCGACAAAGCGCCTTGTACCGTTTGTCCTGCTCGAGTAGATGAGTGCTTAAAGCCTCTGCGTCGCGCTTGAGTTGAGATTGGTATGCCGCCCACAGTTTCGCAGGGCTGTTGGGTTGGTCAGGCGGTGGAGACTACGGTGGTGGCGGATAGACAATTCCCACATCCGTGTCTCCAGCTGCTTCACTCGCTGTACAGGCACTATGCTGTCTTTCAAGTCGTCCTAAAGTCTCCCGCGCCCTTAAAACCCGTTCACCTGCGCGATGAGTGGAAGGCACTGGTGCATATGCGTCCGGAATCTGTCCGCCTGCGCCTGGGATAGATGCGCGTCGCGTTTGGAGATCACGTTGGTTGCGAGTAGCTAAAGCCTGGAGCCGAGCGTGATCACGAGTAATGGAGCCATGGGGTACAGGCGCCATAGTGTGTAGTTCTCAAATGCCCTGTAGACTATCTAAGGTCTATGACGTATGTAATTGGTCGAAGCTTACTGGGGTGCAGCTAAGCTGATTGGTCGAGCGAGTCAACCAAAGTCCAGCTGCAAGGCATGGGCCGCGATCATGCCATAAGTGAAGGTTGTACTGCACATGGCGCGCAGGTGTAAACTACATTAGTATTTCTGCATCTCTAAGGATAGTAGTAGCCTAAGGACCTAGTAAGAGATTACCTTTGACATCCATGCTCTTTGAAGGTCGTGACACAGATAGGGCGCGCGGCGGACCCTGTGGCACTATTCAAATTCCAATCGGATTGGTTCTTGGTGTGCGGAGCTCAACGGCTTCAAAGATGCCCGTCTCGTTGAACATTCGAAGACGGAGTGTTGCTTGGGTATCAACAAAGCGAGGGTTTTGGGTATGAACCCTGTTTTGGGACAAAGAGAGTGGTGGGATGGTTTTGGGGGAATGAAGGTTAGGTAAGGAGACATATTGTCAAGACCGGATTGGAGTATAGTCGTCAGTCGATACCTCATTGTCCGGGCTCCGTATCGATCTGCTGTTATAATACAAAGCTTTGAGGGTTCGCTGTGGAGATGACATCGAAATCCCTTGAGAGGGGAACAAAGCCTCACCTAACAATATCACGGTTCAGATTCAGCACTTCCAGCTTTGTGGTAACAAAGGAAACAGTAAGTCAAAAGTCTTGTGACATTGGTATTCACCTCTTGGGTGCTCTATAAATTGAGCATGCCATTTTTCAATATCCCCAAAGTCCTTCAAACCTTTTTCAACTACCGAGTCATCCACGTATTGCCAGAAACATTCAATACAAAGGGCTGCTTTACCAAAATCCCTAATAATGGCGCAATACGATATCAGCTTTCAACCCGAAAATCTTATTCCTAACGTAGTATTCAGCCCTGAAGGAGAACACCTGAGTGAGGATGAAGGGAAGAGACTAGGTGAAGCAGACCGTCTGTTGCAAGGCCCGCCTGAGCTCCTTTGTCGAGCCTGCGGCTGGACAAGTTACCACGAACTCTGTTCGTCTTACCTTCCTCGCCTACGTCTGTTTCGCTTGCACGTGCGTCGCAACTCTGCTCTGTGGCAAATGGGCAACGACTGGCTCATCTGGGACCGTCCCGGCGATAGGGGCATGGAAACAAACGATTACATGACGTACAAGTTCCTGCGCGACCACGACCAAGACACAACCGACATTCCTCTCGTTAAAGAGATGTATCAATTCGGCAAAGAAGGTGATCAGTTCCAATTCACAGTCATGTCTCGGGCAAAGGGCGTGACTCTAGGTAAGTGGCTGATGTACGAACTGCGTGTATGAGACATTACTGACTTTGTAAACTTTGGTTTGCAGAAAGCGTATGGGCTGAGCTCACTCCAACAGAAAAGAGAAGTTACGCTGACCAGATAATTGCTGCGCTACGTCAGCTACGTCAATTCACTGCTTCCTCACCTCAGCGCGTAGACGGCAGCCCCCTCTGGGACAATATTATTGGTCAGTGTGCGGTACCAAAAAGGTGCAGAACAATACCAGCGACGAAAATGGAATGGCTCAACAATATCGATGAAGAACTACGCATTGGGATCGAAAAACAATTGAAAGCAACTATCGGCCCTAACAAACCTACTGCGGAAGCCATGTACCACGAAATACAAACTACCTTCCCTGACAGCGCCCCCTTCATCCTCACCCACGCCGATCTCAACATGGGCAATATTATCATAGACGACGGAAAGATTATAGCTATTATCGACTGGGAGCTTGCAGGCTACTATCCCTGGTGGGTTGAGCGTTGGGCATCCTACCATCGCGCAGTGAGCGATAATGGACGTGAGCTCTTCCACATGGTCTGGGCAGAGGTTGAGCCAGAAATACCTCTCTATGACTTTGTAGAAAAGACTTATCGCCCTGTGACTAAGGCTGCTGACGCATATTCGTCTGCGCCTGTCGAGCACACGCACAGTCATGACGTGTGGTTGCGCCCGAGGTGGTGCGAGTGTAAGCCGTACGCAGGGAGATGCACAGGCAACGACTGGGGCGCGGAGTTGGAGCATGAGATTGATTATGATTGGGGCAAGAGGAGGGCCGGGGTTCCTAAGAAGGAGTTGTACAGAGAAGTAGCGCTAAAGGAGGAGAGGGTCACACAGGGAAGAGCTGACTCCCTGGATGAACAGTCAGAGAAGGTTCAGTTGTAGAGAATTTGATCTTACCTGCGTCTGGATCTGGGTCAGTTCCTAGTATGATGCGAGCGGCTTGTAGGAAATCAGTAGCATCGTTGCCTGTTGGCTGTGGAAGGCTGCTTCTCATGCCAGGCGTTAATAGCATCGTTTTGTGAATCCGATTATTGGCGTCGTTAATGATGATTGCAGTGTTCGATTCAACGCCCACCCGTACAGCTACGAGTGTGCTTCTCTGGAGAGTATGTATAGCTTCATCGAGCCATTGAACATGAAGTCTCTCGCAAGACAACTGGTCTGCACGCTGTCCAAACGATAGAACCTGGTAGTTCAGTGGGCCAAAAATGGGGTCTCTGGTTGGTGTCTGCACCGCTGGACAGGTATTTGCGCAGACTGTGGCCGTAGAGATGTTCTTGAAAGAACAAACCCAACAATTGTTGAGGGAGTCCATGCTGATGGCTGTGTAGTAGAATGAGTGATTGGAGTTATTATACTATTTATACTATGAGCTGTAGAAATATTATATCGCAGTCGCAGTCTTGGAACATGATTGTAGCTCAAAGACATGTTTGGTCTTGTCACGCGCCTCTATGTGTGAAATTGTCTAACTAACCAATTAAATAACTAACAATGAAGTTGAGAAGAATGTCTCAACTTGTACCCGACTGATTCCTGGGTCACCAGAGTTTATCCGATCAGACACCTCTATCTGAGCCTGGTGTGCACATCTCTCTAGCAAACACCCCATTTGAGAATTGCCAGTCCGTCAGTACTGGCGACGCTGCATACATGCCTTCAGTGTCGACGCGATGTCCATTGGCAGCATCTATGCACCTCTTTAGCCACTCTCTGCGTGTTGTTGTAGAAGCCAGGACTGCAAATATCCCTAGTGATCATTCGAAGACATTTGAAGAAGCGCGAACGTTGTTTCGGCGCTTTCGACGAGATCCGACCGTGCCTCCACCGTGTGTAATTTCTCGTCGCGGGAAGTGTCGACCGAGGAGTGGCGCGTTTGACCGAATACCGTCTCGCTGATCGCGTTCTGTACCTTCAGAGACCTCAGTCACCCCAGGTCGTCGTCCTCTTCGACAGCGCCGCCAAGGTTCCGAGAGTTTGCCTGCAGCTGCAGCGTCGACTGCAACGCGGTGATATGGAGCGGGGTTCCTCCAAAGAGATCAAGTATGATGAATCTTGGGATCTTGTGCGGCGCGCCGGTAATCGATGTTGGCTTGGAGTTCGCGCCGGCTTCATGTCCGGGCGGCGGCGGCGGTCCAGTCGGCTTGGAAGCTGGAGTAATGATGCGCTCGCCTCCTTCCGGAAATCCTTACCCCTTCCTGATCTCTCTCGGCGCCACCACTCAGCATATTCTTTTCGAAATTGGCCAAAACAGGATGTTTTCAGCAATGCATCGAACCTGAAAATTGTTAAAGTCGAAAATAGGGTCGACACACGCAACAGCATTGCTTCCTGGAAGTGGGATCGCGCAAGGTCCTCCTAGGAGAGCTGTACTAGGAAGTCAGAAGAACAATTGAGCCACCCGCACGCCTGAGCATCGTGCGACACAACATGCGGGCTGGTTGTTCGGTTACCACAGAGGAGGTCGGCAGTTGTTCTATACAGTACACCGTAATGTGTATGCTCCGGAGAAGACCCGATTGCGTAAGTGTACGAGCACCATGTCGAGTCAGAGTTTCACCAACTTCTCCTTACCATAACCTTGCCTCGTGGCGGAGAGCAGGGACCATTAAACAAGATGAACCACTTCATTGCATTCGACAATCTCAATCGACGCTTCATGGATGTCACGAGCAATCGAGCAGAGCTCCCTGAGAACGGGATGTCGGGCCAGGATTGTGTTCGGCGAATGCGATCGAAAAGGGTAGGTACAGGAACAATCATGAAGAAGAACTAGGCGAAGAACAGCGGTGGCGCGCTGCTTGTTTCATACGTCGGCTTCTATGCCTCCGCAAAACGGCATCTCCAACGTTCGGAACTTGGGTTTGCGCGCAAAAGTGGATTTTTCGGCAGGTTCCTCTTGTTGACAGGAGAAGTGGGCCAGGGGCGGGTCGCTTGGCTGGCGGGAGGCGCTGCTACGCAAGGTACCCGCCCTAAGTGCTCGGCCGCCGATTTATACCGCAAAGGCTCACCTTCTGGATCCGGGTCGCGACTCAGTCATTCCCCATCGCGCGGAATTCGATGAAGGGTTGAGGTGGCAATTCTCATAGGAGCCTAGCGAGTAACACCATGAGGGGCCCGTCCTTACGCTATCAACGGTTCGAGTTGCAGACATGGACGATCTGGGTGGTGAACGACTCGTTCAGGAACGCATTGCTACTCCCCGACGAATGGTATCGGATTCCAGCAGGCTTTCGGCCCTTCTGCTTCAGGGACGATCGTCGCAGCTGCAGGTGCATGACAATAATTCCCCGCTATTGGCCCGGGTGTCGGAACATTTTCTTGTCTTGCTATTGTCTCTGACATGGTATCGCTGGAAGACACGGCTCCCTACAAGCGAGCGGGGCTTGTTGAAGCACCTGGAAGACGAAGATCTCCATGCAGGGAGCAGAGGAGAATTCGTCAAAAGGCCGTGAAAGGCCCAGCTCGGTGCGGCCTTTCTGATCGAACTGTCCCGTCACTCTGGTTTGATCAAATCCTTCCATCGAAGCCACTGCCGCACACGCCTGGGCGGCCATCGTTCCTTCCGATACTGAAACACAACCATTGACCCAATCGCGTCGTATCGAGATGAGAGATCGCAGCGGCCAGATTGCGGCGGTAGCCATCACCTTCGCGATCCTCACGTGGATCACCGTTGGACTACGATGCTATGTCAGGTCCGTCACTTGAAATATCAGCAAACGTGAACTCAGGAACAAGTCTAACCAACGTTACAGAATATTCATGGTCAAGTCCTTTGGGCTGGACGACCAGCTTATGGTTGGGACTGCTCTGTTGTACACCGCCTATCTCATTTGTCAACTCGGTGGTGCAGTACACGGCAGTGGTGTAAAGCGTGAGCATCTTACGGATTGGCAAGCGCAAACTGGGTTGCACTTCTGGTACTTCTGCGAGGTTTTCTACACCATGTCAACATCACTACTGAAGATTGCCGTCGGATTCTTCCTGTTGCGGATCACCATCAATCCCATTCATATCTGGATCATCCGGACCATCATGATCATCACCGCATTTGTTGGAACCACTTACACCGTCCTTGTCCTCTGCCAATGCAGACCCATCTCGTTCTGGTGGGACTTGAGTCCTGATGCCAAGGGCGAATGTCTTTCCGCGTCGCTCGTGGTCATCTTCACGTACGTCGTCTCGGCATTGAACTCTTTCGCCGACTGGACCTTTGGTCTCCTGCCTATCTTTATCGTCAAAGACTTGCAGATGAAGAAACGCGCCAAGGTGATTGTCAGCTCGGTTATTGGTCTTGCTGCAATGTAAGTGTTCCTGTGGGTGTTGAGCTGCGCAAGCATCACCAAGCCTATTCTCATGCAGAAGCAGACATGCTAACCATTTCCATCAGTGGTTCCACCGCAACAATCATTCGTCTACCGTATACAGGAACTATGAAGCCGTACAAGGGAGACTTCCTATATCGCACGACCGACTTCGCGATATGGACCACGGTTGAAGTGGGGGTTGGCATTGTTGCTGGCTCCATGGCGACACTGAGACCGCTTGTCAGCTCCACCATGGGCTCTTCAGGTCAAAGTTCTGGAAAGTGGTGGAGCAGGAAGAAGAGTTCCATGTTCAGCGGATCGCTGCCAATGGACAGGCTGCGACCCGCGGGAGGAGAGAAGCCGGTCACCAAAACCACGATCACCGGCGGAAGGATGAGTGAAGACTCGGACAAAAGAGTCTTCTTGGACGCAGGTGCAAGGCCCGAGCAGTGGAAGAACGGCATTAACAAGAGCGTCTCAACTACAGTCGTGGAAGAGCGATCAGAGATTCACCCTGTGAGGGCGCAACATTCCAACTTGGAGAGCCGACGAGCTGGCAGTCCTGGAGCAGACAGCACTTCGACCGTAGGCGACCATGGGATTAGTAACGCTACAAAGGTTCACGATCGCTTCTAAGTTCTCACGTAATTCTATGTATATTATCCGACTTTTCCGGTACCTCAACTCTCTTGCGCAGTGAGATGCAGTGTGAAGTTTATCCTCGTACGCGGACGACTCGGATATCTTCCGTTTTGCTAACGGGGTGGAGTTAGCATCGTGCAGGCGTTCAGCGTCTGGAGCGTAGCTCGCCGACAAGCGGTAGGGCCTACGTATGTCTTTGAACCTCCTTCTGCGCTAGACATCAGGCGGCCTTCTCTAGCCACGAACGAACGCCGCCACAGCCGACGGGCAGCCTCACGCTTGCTGAACAACTCGTGGAGAAAACCGCAAATGATCAGCGACCCGGCAATATTCGGATATACCCATTGTAACGTCACTCCAAGCTCATGCTGAAGAAAGCTTCTCCAACGCATGCAAGAAGGCTTACCCCACACTCTCGTCTATCATTTATCTTCGCAATGCACCCGTGTATTACTAACTCCCAGATCTATAATCGGGGTAACTTAACATCGAAATACGTCAACATCGCAAAGCGACTCACGGCATGGCTACATTTCAGCTTGCAGCTTGGGCTACGAATCTCACGTATGCCGACCTTACCACTGGCGTTCTGAATGCCGCCAACAAGTCGTTCCTCAACTGGGCTGGCTGTGCGATTGGTGGTTATGCCTTCCAGGCTGCCCCACAAATCGCCATGAACACCACATTGTCTACGTTCTCTGGCCCGCCAACATCATCAATCCTAGGCGCGCACGGATCCGTAACGCATCATGCTGCAGATGCACAGATAGCCGCTCTCATCAACGGTATTGCTAGTCATGTTGATGATTACGACGACACGCATCTCGAAACCATCATCCACCCGGCTGGGCCTGTGGCGAGCGCGCTTCTGGCAATTGCTGAAGCGTACGGCCCGGTAAATGGTCACGACTTTATCACTGCATTCGTCGCAGGTGTGGAAGCTGAGTGCAAGCTTGGTTTATCCGTTTCGCCAGAACATTATGATGTTGGATGGCATATCACATCCACCATTGGCTCCGTGGGCGCCGCGGTTGCGGTAGGGAAGCTGCTTCGCCTCGATACGACGCGGATGCAACACGCCATTGGTGTAGCAGCAACACAAGTTGTAGGTATGCAAGAGTTCTTTGGATCGGACACCAAGTCTTTCCACATTGGACGCGCCGCGCAGGGAGGCATGTTGGCGGCGCTCCTTGCTCAGAATGGCTACACCTCTTCTTTACAAGCACTAGAGGCAAAGTACGGCTGGCTTCACGTAGTCAGTACCCGCGAAAACGTGACGGCATATTTCGATCAATTAGGTTTTGTTTGGGAAATTGAGAAGAACACATTCAAGCCGTTTCCGTGCGGCATCGTTATGCATCCTGTAATCGATGGGGCTATCCAGCTTAGCGATGAAACCAAGTCGAAGGGTGGCTCACTAGACAACATCAAATCTGTCGAACTGCGCGTTAATCCGGAAGTCCTTGTGCTCACTGGAAAGACCAACCCTCAAACTGGGCTCGAGGGCAAATTCAGCATCTACCACGCCGCTGCAATAGGTCTTTTGTACGGAAAGGCGACTCCTTCACAATTTACGGACGATGTCGTGAAGAACACGACTGTCATTGAGATGCGCAAGAAGATCAATGTCACCGAGGACTCGACGGTTTCGAAAGCGGAAGCGTACATTAACCTCGCTTTTACCTACGGCACAACACAAGAAAAGCATGTGCAACATGCGAAAGGCAGTATAGAGAATCCGCTCACGGACGCAGAGTTGCAGAAGAAGTTCATGGAACAGGTGAGGCTAGCGATTGGGATGAAGAGAGCAGAGAATGCGTACATGGCTTTCTCGAACGTTCAAGAGATGGAAGATGTAGCTAACATTAGACAACTGTTCTAGGATGAGCGGCAGTTGCATGAAGGAGCCGGCTTTTCGAGATGACACGTGCATGCCATTAGAGATCTCACAGCTCCTGTAGGCGGACTACACCGCATTGCAATAACCCAAGAATCGACTATATCTAGTCCAAAGCATATCAAATCTTTGTATCAAGACTTGTACTTTCCCTATAGATAGATAGTATTGTAGTCCTCCTCGTCCAGTTGTCAGATTCCAATTGGCATGTGCGGTGCGTTGCTCAAAAATAGCTCCATCGCAAAGCAACATTGCCTAGTAACTTATGTGCGCCAAATGACACTGAAGTCATCTGGAAGTGCACAGTCTCCCCACCTGCCGCCCCCACAATCTCGTCCTGTCGTCCGGAAGAAGCAAGATCTCGTCTGTGTTGCAACCTTGAACGCCGGTAAATTAAAGTGCCGACAGCAACCAAGCTTCTTCTACCACAGGTGTGGGATGTATGGGAAGCTTGTGCAGCCTTGGACGGAGATCCCATGAATGCATTACACCCAAAGCGCCACGGAACAACTTGACTAATCTGACTTATTTCGCATGATGTCGATATACCAAGCATTATTGGAACTTTTTGTGTTTTACCCGTCCCTACTACCGATGCTGGCGAAAATCGGTCCACAAAAGTGCTAGTTCCGGATATCTCAGTTTCAGGATAAAGAGCCTCGCTATCCTATCCTAGCTTTCTGTCACTTGCAAACTATAAGTGAAGCGAAAATCAAATTTATTAAGTTCGTGTCACCTGCGTAGGTCAAGAGCGGGGAAGTGGCGCTCGAAGAGAGTGTCGTACTATAGTATATAGATGTGGGACGGGTGAGCGGAATTAGCTTTACGACGACTTTTCACTTTCAGAGGCCTGCGCGGCAACGTTTATTAAGGGAGTACTGGACTGTTTGTGAGGCCACCACTATTTCGCAAACAACACCTCAGACAAGATGCATTTCTTAGGATCTCTCGCAACCCTTGCGTTGGCTGTCAACCTCGGCAGCTGCCAGCTGCAGAAGATCAATGACTTCAATGCTGGCCCTACAAAGGTCGGCATGTATGCCTACGTGCCAAAGACCCTCACGAAGCCAGCACCTATCATCGTCGCGGTCCACCACTGTCAAGGTACTGCGCAAGCATACTCCAGCGAGTCGCAGTTGATGCCAAAGGCGGACAAATATGGTATCATTTTGATCTTCCCGAACTCGAAATCTGGAGGTGGTTGTTTCGATGTTGCTTCAGACGCAAGTACGTGAACAAGATGCCAAAGTCGACAGGAGAGTGATCGTTATGGAATAGATGCGGACTAACATTTGACAGCTCTCAAGCATAACGGTGGAGGCGACAGCCAGACGATTGCGAACATGGTCACTTATGCCGCCGAGAAACTTGGTGGAGACAAGAACAGGACTTTTGCGATCGGAACCAGCTCTGGTGCCATGTATGTACAAGCAGCCTGAGTTCACTTGTTTCTTTGCGACTCGGGGTCAAGGTTGAGGCTGTCCTACAAAACATGTTGGGCTGACATGAACTCTTATCAGGATGTCGAATGTTCTAGCTGGAGCCTACCCCGATGTCTTCAAGGCAGTATCTGTCTATTCTGGTGTCCCAGACGGCTGCTTCGCTGTGGCTGGATCGACTGCCACCCAGGACCCACCAGGCTGGTCTAACAACTGTGCTAATGGGCAGCTTACGAAGACCGCGGCTCAGTGGGGCGATTTGACCCGATCGTACTACCCAGGCTACACCGGACCTCGCACAAGGATGCAAATGTGAGTGCGAATGCCTAAAGTCTCGTCAACATTTTCTTGCATTACTATTGAATAGTACTGATTTCATCTTCAGCTTCCATGGAACAGCCGATAACACTCTTAAATACCCCAACTGTAAGTGCCCGCCATTACTACCAGCCCTGAGAACCGAGCTGATGACGTCGCTCTGCGAACAACAGACAACGAACAGCTCAAGCAGTGGTCAAATGTTCTAAACCTTACCACTTCCAAGACTGCACAAAACAACCCGCAAAGTGGTTACACTCAGACGATCTATGGAGAGGGTACCTCTACCACTGCTCAGCTCGTTGGATACAGTGCGCAAGGCGTTGGACACTCTGTTCCTCAGCATCCCGATATGGACGTTGCGTTCTTCGGTATCGCATAAACTCGTCAACGTTACAGCTCCGAAAGAATCTCATGAGTCAAATCTAGCATTAGCAATACCGAGGCTCAATGCTACATACATGACCGTATGGTCTCAACTAAAAATTGAAAGCGAAATCAATTTGAATGATCGGTCTTCCGTCTTGATCTCTCATCTAAATATTTTGCAGAGTCCACAAACTTCCTATATTGTCTCGATGATATAGAATCAACAATGAATGTTCATGCCTGCTTGTCGTTCTCATCTGTCCCACGGATTGGCTCCTCGAGCGCTGCACGTCGATGATGACTGTTCTGTGCTTGTAGCACATCCATAACGCACGCCCATACCGCAGAAGCTCTGCACTTGATTAGTACACTCTTGCGACTCTCGTGGAGCAGTTACAACTCACGCTGCAAGTCCAGCCATAGCAGCGGTCATGCCTTGCCCTGCTCGTCTCTCGGTTGCGCTTGAAGCAACCTCTATCGCGATAGGGTCATCCAAAGGATCTGGTACGGAGCTGGCATCCGCTGCTAGCCGTGCGAGCGTTGCCATCAACGCCAGGCATGCGACAGAGTAGATCGCGTTTCCTGCGACTGCAACAATGCAAGCAGCTTTCTCGACTTCATAGCGTAAACGAATCGTCGATAGAGGCAGGGCATCTCGCTCCAGCACAAGGAGCATAACGAAACATATTGCGTTCCATGCAGTACCGAAGATCGCCTGTCGTGTAAGGATTAGCAGACTGAATAGTAAGTGACTATCGGACGTAAGCATACCACATCATACGTTAAATGAAAGGTCGAGACAGCCGGACTAAATTGCGTGAATGTACTAGTCATTGGAGGTCCTTCACTCGTAGGAGTGTGTACAAGGTTATTTGTCCATAGTAAGACACATAAAAAGCCAGCTGTGAAGAGTAGCACAGCGGAAAAGATAGCAGCACTATGCGAGTACTGCCATAACGTTTTGCGACGAGTGGAGAAGGAAAACATATTGTCAGAAACAAAGTGTAGTGCTCAAGATCAATAAGTTCTATGCTCGATCACATAGGAAGGAAGCTAGGATGTAAATTTGTGCCCAACATTTCAAAGGCATGAGCATCCTTTTATTCCTGCGGTCTTGATTGTCTTACGGTTGAGCTCCGTGCTTCTGAAGGATCGGCTAACATGGTAGAAGGCCTGAACGGTGTGCATTTCAGCTGCTCGCTGACCTTGGCACATTGAACCAATAGTTTCCAAGTAGCAATGCTACATCCTTCCCGGGCACAAAACAGATGGACAAGATCGCCGATGAAACTGCCTTTAACATATGCGTCAAAGCTCACGTATGGCCTACTCAGCGAAGTTAGTCTGCCGTTTGGGGTCCAAAATCTGAAAACTGAAGTTGGCCCCCAAAGTGGGCGCGGAACTGGGTTTTCTATTGGGACGTCTCATAAGCCACAAGTGCCCACACGTCATTGCGCTTGTATCCGAATTAATAAACAGTTTGCTGATCTTGGCTTCATTGTCCGAAGGCTGGTCATCGGACGAACCTCAAACCGAACGGTCTGTTGTTGCCTAGGAGCAGAGCCGCATGTACTCTGGCACCCGGGAATCTCTTGTCTGAGAGCATCTCGACCTAATTGATTACATGATACATTATCTTAGGCTCACCACGCGGATTGCGAACGGAATCTCGATATGCCTTCACCTCTTCGTAGTCTCTTCTCGCGACGTGCAGAAGATGATGAGAAAGCTAAAACGAAGTCACCAAAATCACCAAGGTTTTCAAAGTCGCCCGAGGGCCCCAAGTCTCCCAGATCTCCCACATTGCCAAGGATGATCAACGCTTGTGAGACACGACGTAACCCTGACTATCTCACTCAGTGCAAAGGTTGCGACAACATCGACCTTCTGATTCGTAAGAATGCGGAGCAGCAGAAAGGAGACTCCAAAGTAGTGACTAGCGCACTATTACACAACAACTTCGATGAGCTGGATAGATGTGCTCGAAAGTGCGATATCTGCCGGCTATTCCGACAATCGCTCATTCTCGAAGAAGTCACTTTTGAGGGGATCAAGCACCTGGGAGACACAACGGGTGAAGTCATTGTCCATTGGCAGGAGGATAAAACCAAAGACAGCTCCACAAACGCCTACTTGAGTATAAGGATCACAGGCGAAAAGGCCCGTGCCGGTGTGGTCTGTTGCAGCAAGGAGAATGACACCGAACACCTTGCGCTACGTTCACATGGTCTTAGCACATTCGTAGTCGAACAAGCAAGGAAATGGCTAGACACATGCATCAGCAATCACGTCGGGGAATGTGACAACCTCGCTTGGAACGACGAAAACCCTCAGCTACTGATCGAAATACTCTCTTCCGAGACAATACGACTTCGCGAAGACCACGAAGGTCGTTACGTAGCTTTGAGTTATTGTTGGGGGGATACGAGGACTTTTCCAAGAATCGAGAAGGACGAGGTTGACCGAGGAATGACCTTGAACAGCAACATACGGCAGCGGCGAGATGCATTTCCGATTGCTGAGCTTCCTACGACCGTGCGCGATGCGATTGCGATCGTTCGTGCGATGGGCATACGCTTCGTGTGGATCGACACCTTGTGCATCAATCAGGACACTAAGGAAGGCGTGTCAATGATGCACAAGGTCTACTCAAACGCCTTATTCACTCTTTGCGCCTGCGCCACAACGCGAGCTACAGCAAAGTTGCTTGATCAGAGAGAAGCATGGACACATAGCACAGAGCCATGTAGACTCGGTGGACAATGGCTGACCACTACGGACATGTCTCTAAACGAACTTCGCCTCAGGTCACCGCTCGCAGAACGCGCCTGGACACTCCAAGAGGAGAGATTGAGCCCTCGAATGCTTTACATGTCGAGCAACAGAATTCATTGGTCTTGCTGCAAGAGCAGCGAGATTGAGATGAGGCCCATCTATGGGAAGAAAGACAAGTCATTGCAGCGGCCAGTGTACGCTCCATCCGACCATTACGCCGATATGCCGCGGGCTCAAGAATTCCTTCTGGCATGCTATGCCGGTTCGGAGAATCTTTACAGATTCTGGGAAGATATAGTCACATCGTACGCCATGCGAGACATGACTAATCTCACCGACCGACTGAAGGCCCTGTCAGGTCTGGCGACAAAGTATCTAGATGCAAGTATTGGCGACCAATACCTAGCAGGAATTTGGGCCAATACTCTTGCAAAAGGGCTCGCTTGGCGTGTGGTACAAGTCATCGAGTCTGGCATTGACGAAAAGGGCGCTACTGTGGCGGCACTACCGTGGCCTTCCTGGTCCTGGGCTGTACTTCCTGTCCGCTCCGCGATTCACGTCGGATATGACAGCCCGGCATCACCGCACTTCCGAAGAATCGCGGACGGATATCAGCCTCCGACTAGCCGCGACCAAGTAGAGGCGGCCATCGCGCAAGGAGAAGATGTGAAGCAGATTTGTGTCACTGGTCGTCTACGCACCCTTTGGAGACATCTGTCTCGATACAGCGACTGGTCGGTCGCGAGCAGAATTGTAGGCGGCAACGAGAGATTCAGCTTCGCCACTATTCCGGGACAAGACATTCACGCTATTCATGATAGAACTGGGCGCGTTTTGGTGTACGAGGACGGAAAGAAGGAGATCGTAGGACAATTTGACTTTCGGCGGGACGTGATACGATTGCAGTCAGATCAAGTGCATGTCTTGGCTTTGGAGCTAGGTGCTTCGAGCATGCTTCTGCTGGAGCAATGCGACGTTGATGTCTACCGCAGAGTGGGGGTTGCTTGGGATGTTCGCCAGGATTACTTCGCCTCTGCACAGCCGAGGACCTTGATTATTATGTAACTAGGAGGGACTTTTCAGATTTCCGAGAGTTTATTGTGCTAGATCACTATTCAAGGAAGAACGTAGTCATGGACCGGGGTGGCACGCTCGCCAAAAAGCTGGAACCATTGACATGGTAGTTAGCGACCATGGTATTGTTGTGGTCATTGTCGGCCAAGTATGCGGTCGCCATCCCTTTACGCAAGCTACAGCCATCCATGTTGATCTGCACTTGACGCTCGAAGTGTGCTTCGTTGATGACAGGAATTGCCACCGTTCCGTTCACGTTTTCGAAAGCAGATACAAGAAGGTTCTCAGCACTACTGGTGGCATCGATGCGAACTGAACCAGGCCGAGCAAAGCGGAAATACCCTGCAAAAGCCCAGAGACGCCGCGAAACCTCAAAACTGTTGTTTGCAAGACGCACTAAAATGGCATCGCTGCCAGCAGTCTCACCAGTATTGTTTTGGGCACACCACCAGTGAAGGTAACCAGAAGTATCGCTGTACACGAATGCATCATGCCTTTCGCAAAATTTAGCAGTGGGCCATTGTTGACGTCGCGTTACTTACATGTAGATGGCCCATTGCAGACCTTCGGCTAATTGGCCCGTTGTGTCCCATGTCGTATTGAAAGTACCACTGCCGTCTGACCATTCTGTTTCGAGGTTCGGCTGACCATGAGTGTCGAAAGGTCGTTCTGGGTTACTCTGATAGTTGTGCCATGTCGCGACATCGTATAGATCAGCCCCGCCTGCCTGTTCCAGCTCGTAGAGGATCGTTCGCTCTTGTCGAGCACCGGTCGCATCGCAACAAGAGACCTGCAAGTCTTTTCGATAGTTCTTGACAGTCGGATAAAGGATCTCCAAGAAGTCTTTCGCCTGGTATCCGTCTGAATCCATGCTGGCATACTGGACAGGGTTGAAATCAGGCTCATTGTATGCGCCCAACAAGCTGACATTGATGCCTTTCTCTTGGTAAAGCTTGACATATTGTACCAAATAGTCTGCATAGGCCTGTCGCCAATCTTGGGTGCAATTACTCCCCCGTACACCGCAGATCAAACCACCGTTGATATCCGTCGCATCCGTCTTGAAGCATCCCGGGGCAGACCAGGCATCTGCATAGATGAAGAGGTCAGGGTTGCTGATAAGAGCTTGCTGTGTCAACTTGAGTTGGCAGCTATCGGCTGTCGAGTCGTTCGCGCCCAGACCTGTGTAGTTGAAAGTCGATGACGGAGTCGACGGGCAGTTGCCGAGGATTCCGTCAGTGGGACTGGAACCGATGCGATTGCGGAGGATAGACAACCCTCCAACGTTCTCGCTGAATAAGTAGTCGCTCACGAGCTGTTGATTCGAGGGCGACAGACCACGGGCACCAGTTTGGTCGCATGCGACCCCGAAGGCTCCTGAGCAGCCGCCACCAATCATTGTCTGATGCCTCACGCCTGCATTGACAGAGACCTGAACAGCAGGTTCATTCTGGGTGTAAGCCCAGGGCACCGGTACATATTGCGCAGTTGCGAGGCCTGCGAAAAGAATTAAATAAGACGTCGTGACCATTGTGTCACTTTGTTTTCGCGAAATTCGACCTAACATATTCCAATGATGCTTTCATGGAAGTCTGACTTATAAGTCCAATCTTTGGCTACATTCAGTGGAGTGATGCTACATTGTACTCTGTAGCAGTGACGAAAGTTCCTTGGTGACGCAATCATGATCGCAGTATTCTGTAGATTATCCTACTGCCACAGGGTAAAGTTGACGAAAATTTTGCATGTTCGCAGCGCTGAGGCACAAGGCCTAGCGAATTCGAACCTTAGCTTCTCGTATGGTCGCTCAATAGGGCCAAGACAATGGATATGTAGGCGCGCAATCAAGCTTTTACGGGAACAACTCGCGGGAACAAGGTGGGGAACATCTGTGCCTACGAACATAGTCTTGCTTAGGCCCTCCATCCATGGAGATTAACCGGTCGACTTCAGCCCGGTCCTCGGAATTCCCCTCAAGCTGGCGCCGAACAGTCTTATGTCCGACCATGGCGAGACCTAGTCTTGATTGGAGAGATGGGGCAGCTATGCGCTATGGAGGCAGTGAACCTCTACATCGCTTTCAATACCCAACCACCCATCACTCAACATCGGTTAACGTAAGAAAAATACCAGCGAATCATGTCATCGAGGGTTATGGGGCAGATGCTAGGCGCAGGCATGTGTGAAAACAGAACTTGCGAGGCTTATTGCCCACTACAGTCTTGCATTCTGTCAATTGACGAGCAATATGGTTACTGAAAACAGGCGGCCCAGTGGCCTCACTGGATGCGTCAACGGACACCCATGCAATGGGACGAATACTTTTGGAAAAAAAGCGAGTAATGACAGCAGCAGCTGCACCACCTGCGTCTGATATAGAGGAGACTGACCATCATAATGCCACATGCGGCGGAGCCAGTATTGTCGTGCGTACGTACCGTTGGACCGGCAAGAGCCCAGGTCCAGTACTTGTCGTGCCTCATGTTGGAGCTGAGTGCTTGGTCATATGGTTGTGATTCGAAGAAATATATATATGCGAGAACTCACACACTGTACAAATTATTATCAAGCATCCTTGTCCCATGGAAGGCCACGCCAGCCTTTTGGTACATCGCCATACAATCCTGGCCCGTTGCCAGTAATATACGCTGTCAGGTTTGGAAAGAAGTTCTGACTGGACTCGCTATCGACAAACTCTCGGACCTCGTACACCTGAGTCTTGCAATCGGTCATCTTCATCATAACCACATATTCGTTCGCATATGGCCCGATAACCGATGTGGCTGCACTGGAGGCTTGCAGCGCAACCCTGTTGGCTTTTTCATCGACGTACGCATCAACGATGGTGACGGTGAAGTTTTCGAAGTACGGAAGAAGACTTGAGAAGTACGCTTCGTACTCGGTCATGTTTAGTGTTGGTCGGCCAAGGCGGTTGGGATACACGCGATGAGTGCAGTTTGGTGCTCGGGGTGCCAATATTGCATCTATGTTCCAAGCGTTGTATCCTGAAATGACAGCGAGCGCTGTTGTGAGGAGCGTTGATGGTTGTTCTGGCAACATGGTACTCATGCTGAGTTCGATGGACGACTTTGAATGGAGGAAGGGGGTATATAACGATATATCAAGTTTCTGGAGCGATGGTAGTCGAAGAGGGAACAGAGACTATCGGAAACGAAAGCAGGGTTGGAAAACAGTAGCGTATTTGAATTGTTCCTTGAGGTAAGTTTCTACATGTACCGAAGTGTCGCGTAGCCGATGAGGAAGCCGCGGTAAGCATGTGCCAATACAGCCCACAAGCCTGATGTCGCAATTCTGCATGCAGCACACAACGACACTGTGCAGATCTTCTCCATGATTTCTACTAGTAACTCTTTTTCATGGCTCTCGTGATCATTATGTGTGTGTGCAATGGTGTACCAGGATGAACTTGTGTCGCATGCGGAGATACTTCTCCATGCATGTACCCCGCAATCTTGGGTGCGGGACGCTTGCACTCGCCCAAATGTGAGCCAGGTTCAATGAGCTCAATCCATTCGGAAGCACCGAGTAATTCTACACGCCTTAGAAATTCCCTCGGATGGCCGAAAGCTACTGAGATCATGACAACTACGACCCACAACACCTTTACATCGGGCTCGCCTTTCCCATAAAGCTAATACGTATGGGACAACGCGATATATTTTGCGGGGTAAACGAAAGCTTAGACAGGGCGAGAGCAGCATGGCGGAGTGATCGATGTCAGGTGGGGAAATAGCATCTATCATGGACTGCAAATTCAAAGTCCAAGTCGCATATGACCCATTGGTGTACACCACGATTTGCTCCCAAGTTAATCATTCTCGGATCGTCAACTTCACGATGTCTAACGCAACACTTGAGGTAGTTGCTATCACCATCATTATCACTGGAATCGATTCGTACTTCTACTATCGCCTGTCCCCGCAACCACTTCCTGGTATCCCTTACAATATCGAAGCCACGTCGCATATACTTGAAGACATCCCAGCGCGTCGAGCATGGTACAAAAATCATGGTGATGTACGCCGCTTATACAAAGCTCACCAATTGCGCAAATCTTAATCAACCATTCAAATGGAGAGCCGTCGGTGCTAGTTTGCGATCGTCGTGAGACACGAGATATCGTGATAAAAAGACCTGGCGAGTTCGATCTTGGTGCGCGAGAACAGCAAAGTGTTTGGCGCTTTGCTACCCCGGCAGCTTTTATCGATCCCGGCTCCAACCACAGAGTTAAACTTCACCGTGAATTGATGAACGACTTGGTGATTTCGGTTGTCAAGCTTGGCTGTGCTTCTGTCGAAAATGACGATATGGTTTCATTCTGGTAATTGAAGCTGAGACACTCATGATTCTACATTAACCTTGATATACTTTACCTACCTCTACAGGCGTGACTATAATATGAGACCCAGATGTACCAACTCTAGGCATCGCCCCTGCTACGGAGTGTTTTACACCCCAGTAGAGTGGCTTCTTACTTCCTTCACCCCAGTCATCAATCAAGTCCACTATAGTCTGAAGATGGCCATATGCAACTGGTTGCGGTCCATTCTGCCTCTTCCGCGCCATATGTTCGCCCAAAAATGTCAGAAATATCATGACTCCAGTAAGAACAGCCAGAGGTATTGCATTAACGCACACCAGAACTTCGGTGTTCTCATATATAGACCAAACACTAGCAGATGTAAACAGCCATTGAGCGAAAGGCTTCATGGCGAATAGAATCCACCATTGCCAGCTTTGAAAAGCTCCTTTAAGACCAGATGTGTGGAGTGATGCGCCCTTTTCCGTTGTAGCATGTCGCCACGCGGTTTCATCCCGGGTTACGTTTACAATAAGCTCCATGCAGTGCAATGGGACACATATGGAAGCTTGAAGGCCTAAGCCGAATAGGAAGAACAGGACGAGGCATATAAGTGATTGTTGGTCATCGGTGAGTGTATTAGGGCCGGCGATGAAAAAGTTGAGGTAGGTATTTCCGTCCAAGCCGAAGAACACCCATGTTTTTGGGCTGTCAGGATTCAGGTAAGCCGAAAGACCGCATACCACACCTGTTAATATACCACTTATAACCAAAGCAACCCATATCAGTCTCGCCATGGTCTTGATTTGTTTGTAAGAGTCGCGAGCTGGCCGCTG
Organism: Phaeosphaeriaceae sp. SRC1lsM3a; assembly: GCA_001644525.1. Classification (NCBI taxonomy): domain Eukaryota; kingdom Fungi; phylum Ascomycota; class Dothideomycetes; order Pleosporales; family Phaeosphaeriaceae; species Phaeosphaeriaceae sp. SRC1lsM3a. The sequence continues at coordinate 221,349 of KV441731.1, forward strand.
TAAAGCGGATGCCGTAATGGGTTGTGCTGAAAGTGTCGCCATGTTTACAGACATCATGCCGCGGCCTGGTCGACGGTGAAGCACTTCATTGTGAACGCATGCAAGAGCAGTATCAAGCGGGTTAGGGCTCCAGGTCAATATTGCAGCTTTTTGTGTGGATAGAGATAGGATAGCCACAGCAGATAAACCTGACAACCCCACGCCTAACGTGATTAATGCAATACCGTTGACGTAAAGGGTTTGGGCCTCGTTCATTCCGGATTCGTCATAGAGGATGAGCAACTGTGAACTAGCAGTGTAGCTGAGGGCCAAGAATACTCCCGAGAGAGTATTGACTAGTTTTCCGTTTGCCCATGTGTGCTTCGACGATGTGAATAGTCGGAGGTTAGAGTTGTACTCCAAGCGGCCCTCCTGGACAAGTGTCCATCGCAACGAGGTCGCATGCACATATCCAAGGACATCTGTGCATGCAGCGACGACGATGTTGATGCATAGGGATATTATGTGTCCCATAAAACTCGGTGCACGGAGAAGATATGCTCCCTGTGTATCATCACCGTGGATACGGTGTTGGAAGACTGGACCGCAGGTAGCCAGGCAGCTCAGTCCGAGTAGTGTAGAAAACCAAATGCCAGCGACGCATAGTTTCCTGGTTGAATGTGCCTTGTCATATTCTGGTAGGTCTGTGATGGGGCCGCTATTGGTAGCCTCGATATCGGCTTCGTCCAACTTTGATGTTTCGATTTTCATTGGGTTCGTGGGGAGGTTCAGAGCCAACAAGAAGCTGTTGGGGATGATAGACTGCCAACTGGCGAATTTGAGTCGCCAACTGGCGAATTTGAGTAAATACGCTATATATCAATTGAAAGCCACATTCGCAAACGCTGGTGGTGGCTGAGAGCTGAAAGGCTTAGATGATTTTAGCTCAGGCCTAGCCTCCCTAAGCAATGCCGAAGGCGTCGCAATTCTCGACTCAACAACCTAGCTAGCATTGATTCGTGTATTCAAAAAGGCGTTACTGAAGTAATTCCTGCATTAGATTCGGATAAGCTCGAGTGAATATAGTTATCGCTTATTCACCATCATAATTGGTGCCAAGCACGAGCTGAAAGTCAGTCGCATCTAGTAAGGTCAGCTCGAGCGGGGAAGAGCATTAGTGTCAGGACGCAGCTGGCGAATACAGCACTTGAGCTCCTCGTGCTTCGAGAGCGGACGATGGCGCAGGAGGCGGGCCGACGACCAAACTATCAAGGGCGATATATCTACGATAAAGTATGGACAGCCTCTCCCCCCTGGGGATATATAGACCCTATCTGCAGCTTCTAGGATATCTCATTGGTGGCAATAACACCATTTTTGGAATAATTAGCGTTGGATTTGATCAACCTCGGTTATAACGAAGGTCCCCGAGGCAAGGCTTGTAAACGCCTACAAAATGCTTTCGATGATGCACATGCCCAAGCAAGACGTCCTACAGTAGAAGATATTCTTAGAGTCTTTCGAAGTAGGTAGAGGAGTTCGCCTTGACAGACTGTACATGTGACCAAATATGTTGAGAATTAACTCATGGCTCTCCCATTAATTATACATGATGCAGTTGACGTATGTGGTCGCAACGATCTGAACTTTCACGAAGTACCTTTCCGAACTAGGCATCCTTGTCGAGTCCACATTTGAGCCACACTTGACCTGAATGCAGCCACATCAAAATTGCTCCTTGCTCTCAACCTTGACATCTACGATGTCTTGCAGTTCCTGTGCCTCTAATTTCTTGTTTCTCGTCTTCCTGACCTCATTCCATACCGCGCAGTGTGCGACGCCGAACGCAGCGACAAAGACGCCGCCAAGATAGGTCCCCGCATTTTGGACAAAGCTGAGCCAGCTTAGAGTGCGATGATGCCTGTACAAGGTGAAGTAAGGGCCGCAGCAAATGTAGATTCCAACAATGATTGTGAGGAGGCCCGGGAGGAGGAAGAAGATATAAGGTATGCGGCGAAGGAATCGCATCATCTGGCTGGGTGGGGTGGCGGACTCTGACATAGCGAGTGCAGTGCTTAGTTGTGGGGTGAATTGGTTCGTTTGGTAGTGGCCGCGATGGTGCGAACTCTTATACTTGCGACGAATGCAGGTGCCTAATGATGCTTGGCATGCCGGGTTCCTGAGTTGCAACGTCGCCTGTCATCTTTCCGGACGCCTGTCATCTTTCCGGACGCCTTACTTAGCACAGCCTTCGTGCACAGAATATATCTGGCATTTCGCTAGCAGATCAACCTGCTTCTAGGCAATGCAGAACAACTCTAAGCTAATTATGAAGAAAGCCTAGAAGGAATACATATATAATGTATGATATATACTAGTTCTAAAATAACAGGTCGTATCAAAGATCTGATTATCCGAGGCGGCGAGGATATTTGTCCAGTGGAAAACGAGTCCGTCTTATGGGGCCATCCAGCGGTGAAGCAGGTAGTTGTTTCCGGAGGCAAAGAGAGCGCTGCGGTGCTCGAAGTAAGCGACACGCAGCAGGGACGAAGACATCAGGTCGAGAACTTTTTGAGTAGGTCAGGAAGTCTTTATCAAGTCCACTTCGGTATCTGGAATCGGGGAGCTGTGATTGATCGTTGGAACAAATCGACTCGAGTTGAAACAAGCATGGGATGGAAGGGCTGTTTCCAGATTAGCGCGAATCGGACAGCGAGACAGGCCCCTCCTCGCGCAAAAACACAAACTAGGCACGAAGGGAGACCTAGTCGTGATGCTCGCGTGGATGTGTCGCGTGGAGGTAGGCAGGATCTCATAGACCGTCTGCTTGCTTGCCTGTGATTCACTTCTCCAACTCATCCTCAACGATAGACATGACGATCGCACAGCGAGCCAGGGAATTGTCGAAGACTCCTAATTAGACGCCTCCTCCTGTTCAGCTTCTCTACCATTCCATTCAGGTTGCGATCAAACAGATCCTCGATCTGTGAGAGGGCTGCGCAGATAGTTTCACATTCAGTAGAAATGGCAGGAAGAGTGATCGAAACGATTTTGAACTAGCTGCGCCAGAGGGTCCATAACATGTGAAGAACATACGCAATATTTGTAGTCGAAGTATCAGAGGACTAGGTTGCGACCACAATGTCGGTTTCTGGCCGTGGAAACATCGTGAATGCGGGGCTGAATGCGAGGGCTGAATGGGGGCGGCAGCTGTGAATGAGGAGGCGGAAGCCACGTCTGGTTCTGGAACACTAACCGATCTTTTTAACGCCTCGAGCCCTGGATTGTCTGATACGAACGTGCCCCGCCTCCAACTCCAGCTGAGATATCACCAATCCATAGACTCGCTTCCGGTCTCCTACACGATTTGTTCTTCGAAAAACCCAGGATGAGACTCGAGATTTGATGTCAGGATTGAAATAGTACCAAAAGAAATCGGCGACTGACTGTAAACTCCGAATACTCAAGGCAGACCCATCGGATCGCTGAGGTTGCCATTCGACTCCTATCCATGGACCCCATTAGTATCGCAGCGGCAGCCTCGGCTTTGGTTTTCTCTGTGGTCCGCAATGGCAGAGCTCTGGCCACAGTGTTCGAAAAATACCAGGACTCTCAACGGTGTATCTTCCTGATGCAGACGGAGTGCACCGTTTTGGCAGCCGCTTTGTCACAGCTTCAGGTGTTTTTTTCAAAGGCTTCCGAGTCCACCCCAAAGCGATATCCTGAGTTTGTCATGGAAGCCCTTGATCTCTCCCTTGTTGGTTGCACATTGACCTTGTCGGTCTTGAGCAAAGAAATCGACAGTCTCGTCGAAGATATTAACGATAGCGACGCGAAAATGTCCAAGGGAAAAAAGGTTAAATATCTATGGAAAGGAGAATCGATGGATGCATTGCTTCAGCAGCTACGAGGACAAAGCTCAGCGCTGACCCTGCTGCTCAAAGCTCTTGATTCGACTTCCATCGAACAAATCCTCGCGATTGTTCAATCAGGCCAGCTGACTTTTCAAAGAGTACGCAGTGGGGCTGAGTCGATAAGGAGGACGCATCCACAAGAGCATTATGCGGAAAGCATTTTGAACATGACATTTGACGACACTAAAACGATATACTCTCTCGAATCTCCCTCATCCACAGCTTACGATGAGCCTATTGGCTCCATCTCGACCCAACTTGAGGTGACCACTTTGGCTCCCAAACCTACGTCATTGCCCAATGGTGACGTTCTGCCTGACGGATGGAAAACAGGCTACAGCGCTGAGCATGATCAATGGTATGCCCCAGCATGATTTCGGCTTGCAGCTCTTTAATCAATCCTCAGGTATTTCATCAACACAGTGACAAGCAAATCCCAATGGCAGCGGCCTACAGAACCTGCATTTCCGCAGAACAATTTTTCCCCGAAGCTTACGCCACTTCCCAGCCGAAAACCAGTATCGTCCCAAAACGCACTATGGAATGTGCCAGCTCGAACCACCCAAACAATTCAAGCAGTCCAAAATTCAACCGACGGGGCCCCGAAGACCACAGATAATGCGGATGATGACCTTGACTTTGCGCCGTGGAAGATGAACACGAGCGCAAAATTCCAGGCAGCTTTAGATAACCTTCGACAAGAAGCATCTGTACCGGCCTTGGCAGTTGGCGTCGTTTCAGCTGACTCACCTCCTAAGATTTACGTCCTCGGGAATCGAAAGCAAAACTGTCCATCGCCAGTAACCCGAGCGGACTGCTTCTCTATCTGCAACACAAACCCGATCACAACAACGGTTTTGGCAGTTCTTGTTGATCGCGGCGTCTTTCGGTGGGATGAATCAATCCTAGACCTGTTCCCTGCACTCTCAAGCCGAACTCATCCATTTCATCATCAGACAACTCTAAGTATGCTCGGGGCGCACCATTCTGGTCTGACTTCACAAATCACTACTGTAGAGGATGGCGACCTTTTTAGGTATCTCCGCTACGTTAATGCGCAGAAGGGGCGGTTTGCGGTTGCATTGTCATATCTTGGGCGTCCACCTGACGCAAAGCCCGGGACATTGTACACCTGGAACTGGGCGAACCCAATCTTGATATCCCTAGCTATTGAAGAGCGCACTTCGAGATCCTTAGAATCTCTTGTGAAGACACTCATTTTCGACCCATTAGAAATGTACTCTGCTGGATTTGGCCGGCCGGACGTTGAAAACAATTCCTCCGTGCCACACAGACCAACCCAGCCCTGGGGTCATCAAGGTTCCACAAAGAATCCTCTGAACCCTGCGGAATTAAGTCTATTCAACCCGCCGACCTTAACAGCATCCGCCGGCATGTACTGCTCAATACCTGACTACGCATCCTTCGTAAGCATGCATTTGCGTGCAGCGATGGGAATACCGACCCAAATCCTTCATCCCGAACCAGCGAGGCCTTATTATACTCCCTTCTCCGACACCGATTGGACACCAGGAAGCTGGGCGATAGCCTCAAGAGACTGGGCCGGTGGTAGAGCGCTCTGGGACAATGGCCGATGTGATGGATTCAGCATAGCGACTTGGCTAGCACCGTTGAAGGGCAAGGCATATTTTGCTATCGCTAATGTTGATGATGACGCTGGCTTAAAAATAACGAACGACGCTGTGAGTTTAGCAATTAGACACGCAGCCGACTGAGAGGTTCAAAGGAGCTTGGGAGACGCATTAGCATGTATAAAGTACCTAGCAGTAACTTAATATTAGCAAACATGTGCGTTCTACGCTCTAGTTAGCCGGATTTGATGAGGTTCGGACTGCGTGACGCTGCGGCATTCCAAAGCGGCATGGCACATTTGAGCAACAGAGTGCTCCTGGCCCGAAGAGCTCCATGTCGCATTCGCTTTGATTGTGATCAGAAATGCTCGGCGACCAATCGGAGAGGCGCTCGATGGAACTCAGTAGATGCGAGGCTCGTGTTCGGCTTTGAGGGGTAGAAGCCATACTGGGATCTTGGTATTCATGGGGAGGTCAGTTGTCAATTATTACTTTTTACCAGTTATCAAAAATTATTCGTCAGCTCCGAGTTGATTTTCTTGGTAATCTGTGTTGTCCATCTGAACTGTTCTTCAGATTCCGAGGAAGTCGAAATGATCAACGGAGGGTCGTGTGAGCCAAGCATCCGAAAAGTAGCCAAACACAACCGCGTTCTGCATCTCGTTCTCATTCATTGCCCAACCCATGTTTTTGAATACCTGGTCGTTGAAATCACCCTACCATAAGCCAGGCCTGTTGCAGGCGATCAGTACTCAGCAGGTACTGTGAGCAAAGAAGAATGGTTTGAAGCTGCGAGAACGAGAACTCGTCGAGGAAGTTGGTCGATAAGAGATGTTGTCCGCGCCTGAGGAAAGGGCCGGCAGCATCTTCGTCATCCATGCTCCCTTCTCGTGGATGACTCTAGGTAGATAATGCAAACATGGTATTGAGGATGCGATGAAGTGTACGATCGGGCAGAACGTGCGCCATGTCATTAGAAAGTGCGTCTACTTCGCTCGACATGAGTTGCATGTCGAAAATAGGGAAAATAGGATAGTGGATTCGTTGGTACACATCCAGAAGACGTGTCATCTCGCGCCTGGGCGGAAGCATCAAATCCTCTGGATGCGATTTGAAACGACTTGTTGCAGCGGCAGAATCACTGGCAGATCCCAGTTCAGCCAGACTTGTCACAAGCGGAGCTCTCTTACGTGACGCGCTGGTGCCTGAATCTCTTCAGAAGTAGCATCGACGAAGGCTTTGAGGAATCTGCCACTGTGGGATAAGCCGAGGTCACCTTGAGGAAGCAGACTCTCTGAAACCGAACGAGCTTCGATCCGCTGGCTTCCCTGAGCAGGGCTTGCTTCGTTCATTAATGCAGTCCATAGAGATGGCGCAGACCACGGGTTTCGGGTCGTTGCGATGGTGCTGCCATTCCAATCGACGGGCTGACTGTGCCTAGGCGGCCTGACCTCGTCCTGCGGTCCTTGAGCATGGGGCGAAGCGTCGGATTGTGACGCGTTACCGTTCGCAGATGGTATGACGTTGTGATGAGCGACTGAGTTTTGTGTACTGTTGTCGCTGACGTCCACGGCCAAGGCGATGTCGTCGTACGCGCATGTTGACGTCTCGCGGCGGGTGATGCACGTGGAACAGCGGGGTCGCTGGCCGCTGCATCGCACTTCGCGCGCTCGACAGTTGTGGCAGGCCAACACAGTCTTTTGCCGTTTGAGAGGGCGCAGTTGATCTGCTGCACTGTTCATAGTCGGCTCTGCACGGCTCCGGATTGATTGGCGCGTGTGCTTCGAGCATGGGTCGTAGTAGGGAGCATAAAGGACGCGTTCAGGCATCTGCAAGCTGTGCTTTGCCGCGGTCTAGCTTCATGCATCATGCCTGACACTAAAGCACAACCATTTGCTTCGGACATATGATTAAGAATGAAAACGTTCAGTCATGACTGAAGACTTTCAGCTGCCACAAAAGAATGTTCGTGAAAATAAATATTTGAGCCTCGAAATCTCCTTTACCATAATTTTGGTCTTCGCCGCTTTTCTAATATGGCTGTCATGTCTGATGTGTAGGTTCGGATTAACGGGACCTCCTCTTTTCCTCTTTTCTTGTCCAATGTGGCCGTAGCGAGTGTGTAGTGAAGTGCTCCGACAAACCACCAGGGGCGCGATGCGACGTTGTCTGTAGCCTTCGCCACGTTTTACTTAACCTCCGCCATGTTTTCCCATGTGGCAGAAGTCCCAAAGTCACTGAGATACGCAGCCATGGCATCAACCAAACAGTATCTATATTGTGCTACTTGCTTGTTGGCATGAATTTTGAGCGCGTGGTTGTACGCTGAAATTATTTCGTCTTCGTCGTGTCGCCAAAGGAAATCCTTATGGCGGTCGCATCGCCAATCTGTGTGACGAATTGATACGAATGCTGTTTGCAATGACAGGTGGTAGTACATTGGTGTGAATGGTGACTCGTCGCTCTGGCACCTGCTCCATGAACAGGTCCTGGCTTTCCTAGAGTACCTAGTTGATGCAGCTAAACCCTTCTATCTTGTCGACTGACGGCGTGCGCAGTTCGGTATGGTGACATAATGCCTGTAGTAGAATCGTCTGGAGTGTGAGCTTGCTCTCATGCGGAGTTCTGCGTATGTTGGAGCCGAATTTTGCGAAATGTACACGTCAATATGGAAAGTTTCAATGTGATTATGTTGTACACTTTTAAACACCACCAAAGCCCTAGCGACTAATCGTCCGTCAACCCATGGAGCCTGTTACCATGGTACCTATTGACAACATTAGCACTCTTATGATGCTGTCGTATGTCCCAGCCTGGACGAACAGACTGCACCCGCATAGTCATACACTCGGAGTAAGTCGGGCGGAAACTGCCTGCAAAGTTGGAGGGTAAAGCTCCAATTCTTGTACGTGGACAATTGTCTTCTGGTGGCTACTTGACTTTCACTTATGGTTACAAGTGAAGTCCTAATAGCTACATGTATTTAGGATACTATTCTAGAGTAGCTCATGAGCTCAATGATCTGGACTGCCTTGGCTAGGGATTTGGCCACGTAACAGCGAACATCTGCAATATACTGTGGCTCTGCCTATACTTCCAGATGTTGCTGCTGTTGAAGTGGAAGTCTCCATTATTGTGGGCAGACGACAGGCGAGTTTGCCAGGTGCTGCGCGTCGGTTCTGTATCACGTCGACGTTCAAAGATACGGGCGCCAGAATTGGACCCTCTGTAGATCATCTGTATCGTACCATAACGAGAAAAAACTGGTTTCAGATCCTGTAAAATTGTGTGGGGTGTTTATACGATGATGTATCTACCGTTTAACGTTTGTTGACACCCCTCAATATCCTATAACGCTCCTCCTGTCCACCAGGGCTCAGAGACACTGCTAACGATCATGTCACCATCAACTATCTTGCGATACTGTTTGGTGCTTCAGAGATCGCTAGCTTGTCTCTATGCGATCGATTAATGGCCACCGAAGAGGCCACCGAACAGACCACTGAGATAGCCGCCAGCAGAACCGGAGCCTCCCGCAGATCCGCTAGCAGAACCATCCACGCCCACAGAACCGCTTGCAGAGCCATCCGCGCCCGCAGACCCACCAACAGAACCTCCTACAGAGCCCGAACCCTCAGCAGATCCTCCGACCGATCCACCCACGTTACCGCCCGCAGATCCTCCCGCAGAGCCTCCGATTGAGCCTCCAAGTTGACCGAGACCATTGAGCAGGCCCTCAAGATTGAGAGATCCGTTCGCGAAAAGAGAGCTACCGGCGCCGATCGTTCCTTGAACAAGTCCGCCTAGAACACCAGAAACCTGACCGAGAAGTCCGTTGAGATCGATGCCAAACTTACCGAGGAGCTCGTTCGCCTTTGAGCACAAGCTGACGAACAGCTCGCCGCCAGGGAGTTTGGCGCAAGCTGCGAGGAAACCGTTGAGATCGACCTGGCCAGCCAAAAGACCCTTGAGAGCATCAAGTACACCAGAAATGTCGAGACTGGCCGATCCAGACGCAGAGCCTCCAAGAAGACCCTTGAATTGGCCAAGCAGCTTGCTGAGGTCAAGTCCTGCACCCGCGCCCAAGTCGAGGTTACCAGACCCGCTGAGGTAGCCTTCGAGTTGATCGATCAAGGCGCCGATGTCGAGACCTCCAGATACGGAACCAGAACCAGATGCAGAACCACCGAGCAATGCCTGGAGCCCACCCGTGAGCTTGCCAGCATCGACTCCAAGAGCCGAAGCCAAGTCGAACTTTCCAGACCCGCCAATCAAGCCCTTCAGTCCAGCAGCGAGACCGTCGATATCGATCTTTCCAGATCCGCTCAGTGCAGCCTTAAGCTGGTCGCAAACCGCGCTCAAATCTGCGCCACCGGGTAGGCCACTCAGCTTGCCCTTGAGACCGTCGAGAAGGCCTGCAATATCGAGGTTCCCAGAAGCATCGAGGTTGCCGCTTCCCTTCAGCAGACCTGAGATGTCACCAATGACACCGTCGATATTGAGACCCCCGTTCGCACCCCCAGATCCGCCACCTGAGATACCTCCACTTGCACCTCCTGCACCACCTGCGCTACCTCCTAAAAGCCCACCAAGAAGGCCATCGAGGCCTAGACCTCCTGAAAGACCTCCAAGGCCTCCTCCGAGGTTCAAGCCGCCAGAACCCTCGCCAGATGCTGAACCGGATCCTTGACCCGATCCTTGGCCAGCTCCCTGACCTGATCCTTGGCCTGAGCCACTGCTAGGCTGAGGAGTGGTCGGGCTTGTACCACCAGTGGGCTGAGGGGTAATAGGGCCTGCGCCTCCCGATGGTTGCGCATATCCGCCAGCGGGAGCACGAGTGGCAGAGTCGGGGACCTGAGGTGCTTGACCTCCAAGTCCGCCGGCTGGTGCGCTAGGCTGGATGCCAGGTGTGTCCTGGAAACCGAGAGACGGAGTGGCGGCCGGGGTGCCATCTTCCTCACAAGGGCTGGTGGCTGCGGGCAATGGGTGAGGCAGAGCATGGCTCATACCAATAAAGGCAATGATGGTGGCGCGGGAGAACTTCATCTTCGGTAGCTTGTTGATTGAATGTATGTGTGTAAAGAACGTCGAGTTCGCTGTGTTTTATGAAAAGACTGTGAGTGCGCAGCACAAACGAAAGATTGTAGTTGGAAAAGTATTGAACGAGAGAGATGCAATGAATGTCGATGCCTTCTTTTGGGTGCACAATGGCATGCGTTATATACTCACAGTCGACCTCATCTATTGTGGTAGGACCATGTCCTAGGCTGATGTCGAAGCCAGCATTGCCTATTGGAAATGTTTCGAAACACAAACATTGGAATCTCTAGCTACCGTGCGGAGAGTTTATCGATCGACCCGAGTCAGGCTGAAACTCCCTCCAATCTCTGGGCAGCATCACGGTCCTTGCTTTGGAGCGAGTGCGTACGTGCAGTAGAAGGTATCTGTGGCTGGATGGGAAGTCCCGTGAGGCGTCTGGGGCAGGTCCCTGCCAGAAAGTTGCCGGTTGCTTCATCTTCATCAAATTGGCAAGGAGTGGTGAAGATAGAGCTGTGGACAGCCCAGGCGCTAGTTTACATGATCGGCGCTAGGTTTCTAATTGCCGTGACCAGCCCACATCGCGCCGTCTCGATGTGGTGTATTCTTCGCGTGACTTGCCGATCTTAAATGTCAAGACGCGCATCGCAATTAAAATGTTGCTTTTCGTACCTTGATGGATATGACGAGCGTCGCACCGAAGTCAGTCAGTCATGGGGCAGCTATAGCTCTGCACTTACTTATTTCGATAGGCAATACCTGATCTCGACCATGAAACTTGGCTGCAAGTAACTGAGGTTGACCCTGTGTGGCACTTTGCCCTATCATGGTCTCAAACATTGCGCTGAACGTTGCTCTCGGGCTTCCGCTCTTGTACCATCACAGTCTGCTCAAGAATATGTTTTGTGTACACCGTCAATGAGTCATCTTTTTTAGAAAGGGAATCCCCCCCCCCCTCATCATATCTCTCCTCCCCTCCCCTACCCTTTTCTGCCACACGCATACTTCGCCCTTGCACGTCTAAATGTATTAAGCTGCTGGTTGCCATATGCTGATCTGACTGAGGGCAGTCTCTAGTAGCATTTGAACTTGCACAAGGAGCATAATCCTTAAAACATTCTGAAAATGATTCTAGCTTTGGACAAGCTCGTAGATAAAAGGTTGGAAAAGTTCATGTATCACTAAATGTGGTTCGCGATTGTTGCGGAAATGGAGTCATTCTTTCTATACACTGCAGCGTGGACTTGTTTTGCTTCATACGTCTCGAGCCACCATACGCCTTTGCCCTCGTTGCCTTCGCGACGCCGGAATCGCAACTTCCCAAAGCTAAATACAACCATCTCTGCCCATGTTTGTCGTGTGATTTGGCTTGTCCTTATTCGTGTCATTGCCTTTGTCGACTGCGCTGATGAGCAGCGTTCAGATTCTTGCCTCCCACCACTCCGTGGCCGCTATGTGAGTGACATGGGCCTACTCAGGCAAGCTTCGGAACCGTTCAGGCTTCCATCTTTGTAGATCTCGCGTATGAGCATTCGTCAGAAGACAAACCAAAATGTCTGTGTGAAGTATTGCGACTTGCTACCGTGTAAGAGGCTCTGCGGTTGATGCTGGAGCGTGTGGACGGCAGCTGAAGGGTGATTCTTGTGCGGTTGTTTCGCGAATGTCGGCAGATGGTTTGCGATCCTGACAATTATTTTACGATGGAATTAAGCCCAAAAAACTTTATTCCAGAGAACATCCGAAAGTGCTAGTGTTTATCCTATGGTTTTCTTCATTCCATAGAATAAAGGTTTCACCGAAGTTCGAATCTCATGCAACTCTATCGTCCTATGCAGTAAAATCACGCGCTACGATTATTATGAGTCTCGTGATAAATTAAGTCGGGTGTCGGAAGCTATGCGAAAAATTGCGTCGCATTATTGGTGTCCGTTAGGACGTTAGTAATCTTTATATTTATCTATCCGTCGGACCTGCGCTTCAAAATATACTTTATGCTGCGCCTCCCTACTCGATCACAGTGGCGCCCCAATGTTGCAGGGCCCATTCTGGTATCCGCCAAATCCTGGGTCATTCGTATCCGTCGAGATCTGACTGACTGGACTTACCCCGAGCGGACAGTAATTCGTCACGCCGGTCGTCAGTTGATCCGTCGCCAATACAGAATAGCACGTCCCCGGTCCGAAGAAGTACGCATACAAGATACAATTAGGTTCCTGGTAGCAGAGGACACAACAGTCGAGTCTCATTCCGCCACTGAATCGCCCGAGGACAGAACGCGGGCGCGTCACATAGGGGAAGGGGTACTTATTTGGCGGCTCGGACGTGCAGGCTGCGGGAATGCTGCGCGTAGTGGTGGAGGTGAATGTCGTGATGGACGTCGTTGATACTGCCGCCGAGCTAGTAAGCGTGGTGGAAGAGGAGACGGTGACTGTGGTTGTTGTTGTTGTAAGTGACGTCGTTATTACTCCGCTCAGAGTGACCGTCGTGCTGGTGGTTTCTACTGTCGAAGTGATGGTCTGCGTTGACGCCGTCACAATGCTAGTCGCTGTGGGCGTTACAATGTGCAGGCATGAGCAGACCGAAGAGATGATTGAGCTTTCGAGCAAGGCGAGCGCGGGCGGAACTACGATCTCTTGTCGTGGGTCGAGGGCATGAGACAAGGCGCGTTCGCCGATCTCGCTTGCAGGTCCAGCTTCCAGCACTGGTATGGGAGCTGCTTCACGACGGGAGACGGGGCCGCCATCAAGGTGGTAGTAGACGGTCGCGGTTGAGGTGACCGTCGTCGAGCCAAGACCGGTGCTGGTGGTCGTCGCCACTGTCGTGATGGTCAATGTTGTGGATGTAGTTGCCGTCTGGGTAATGGTGGATACTGTGGTACTGTCGGAAATCTGGTATTAGCCAGGTGGCACGTTGCGCAGCGAACGAAAATTACGTACCTCGTCAAGGTGAATGATGTGACTATAGTTGTCGCTGTCGATGTCGTAGTCACAGTCGTTGCCCCTGGTGAGGTAGTGGACGTGATGGTCATTGTCGCGATGCTGAGATACTGCGAGCAAAAGGAAGTGAGCGTCGGCGCTTGCACCTCTTGCAAGATACTGGGCACCAGGCTACAAGCAGCGACATAGATCTGAGGCCCCGAGGTCGTGATTGCAGAGGAACGGAAGGTGCTAATCGAGGAAGAATCACTCTCGCTAGTCAGACTCGAGCTGCTTCTCACGACAACTGATGACGAAGCCGGGTCGAACGTGACTGCGATAGGCCGCCAAGATTCGATAGAGACAGGGATCGATTTAGATATGGACGACAGTACAAGTTCAAGCGATGAGATGGAAGTCTGGGACGATTCGCTTGACATCGCGAAATCCTGTGGAATACTGCTTGAAATGCTTGTCATGGCACTATTTTCCTGGTCGATTGTAATTGAAGATTGTATAGGTCTAACCGTCAAGTTTGGCTGTGCGCCTGTCGAAGATGCCGATATGGTTCCACTCTGGGTGATGGAAGCTGAAACACTCAATGTCGAGCTGCTCAACACTGAACTTGAGGAACGAAGTGTCCCACCAAATGGAAGAGCAACATTTGAGTCAAATGAGGTAGAACTCGATCCTAGGCCAAGCGAAGCAGTGGCCGAAATTTCGATGAAGCTTGTCTGTGGTGGATCCACATTAAGGGATTCCGAAAAGATTGTCAGAGATTTTGTGAAAGGTCCGTAGAATTGTGCCTTTGACCTGACGTGACGAGAGGACGCTGACTTGGTCCTCGGAGGCCGCGCAGGTGGATAGCCATGGTGATGAAGAAATCTGCTCGTTTTGTGATGTGTTTCTACCGTAGGATGATGAATGAGCCGATGACTTGCAATGCATTGTTTGGGCTTCTCATGGTGTTTCGTAGGTGATCGAATCCAACAATGCTCACGTCCCAAGAGATGTTTTCGGGTACATTGAGTCTCAGCTTTTGACGCGAACACTACTAAAGGCAGTGGCCAGAGCAAGAAGACACAAATGAGCATCGCGATGTAAATCGACAAGGTGTTGATGACAAGCACGTGGATGGTTGAAGCTGACAGGAAGTTCACTCTGGACACTTTCCTTGTCGTAGGAACGAGGAATTAATAACACGCCGGACATGCTCGGTCGCTAGTGGTAATCTAAAATGCAACAGTTTAGCTTGAGATGGATTTAAATCAAGGCTGGAACGCACTAAAATTTACGTACGCGACGAACACCTCGAAGATTGACGAACGACTTCGATACGGTCTCAGTATCTTTTTAGAGACAAGTATGGGGCATGTGCATTGTTACAGATCGCAAACGTTTTAGCGAAAATGAAGAGTGAAAACAGGTTCAAGGTTAGAGAAGATTGTTGCTATTCGTTAGTATAAGTCTGTTGAGCGAGCGTGTGCAAGTGGTGCGAAAAATTGTATGCTGTTAATATCTTCTGGGTATATCATCCTTTAACGTCCGCAATATGTAGTTTACAGTCTCTTTGCACATATATACCCATGAATGTGGCAAGGCCGGCACTTATCTAGATGCTCAGCCAACGCGCTGCATTTTGAGTGACGATAGAAAGTGAATATTAGTGTATTGAGGGGGCTGAATATACAACCTCTCAACTCTTTTTGTTTGGGCATGGATCTTGATGTATGCATTCTCGCTTGTGCTGATGATGTTTTCGATCGTTGGCCGGAATACCGCTCATTTTCGCATTCGCTTGCGGTGAAACTACCAAATCCATGAATAGAGATACCGTCTCGATTCTGTATTGAAACAGTGAAGATTGTTATGGAGTCAACTCTTTGCTTCCATGTAATAAGCCTGCTCTGCATGAAGCATATGTGAACTCTTTCCCGACGAAAAAGCAGACTACCTTGCCCTGTTTCGCAAATCGAAAATCATACGCAAGATTATAGATGAGGACACTTTCCCAGCATTCGATCGAATGCCTCATTGGCAGCTATGGGTTGCCTAATATCATCCAAGTTGCTAAAAATCTCTTAACTACGAAGGTATCTCAATCAACATTGGATGCGAAATCACGATTCCTGGTCCGTTTCGAGATTTCAACCAATCAGACAGCAAAGATGTGCACTTTTGAGTCCAGGGTAGCGACAATCGAAGATGCAGCACTTTAGTCCACAGCGCGAGAAGATCAAGAACCTGCCAGAGACGAGACGGCCAACAAAACCAAGGGGATTGGAAAGCCCATGGCATGTTCATTTTAGTATGATAGGATATATGATGGCTTATGTCTTCTAGAAACTGAGATGGGTTACAAACCTTTTCAATCACAAGCTCGCCGATCGCAAGCTCAGCATCCGAAAGCGGCATCCTCTACGATCTATAACGTTTTCTTGCCGTTTGACGTCTAACAGAGACTTCTCTGTAGAGCTCAATTGATATTGGAAAGAACATGTTTCGAATTTGCTTAAGCAAACCCGGTAGCGTGGTCTAAGAAAACGGCTGGGTCTGTGCGGAAGCGGCCGAGATGAACCAATGGTCCCGGGTTCTCCTCATCCACAAGACGGCATTGACCCCATGTGTCTCCGAAGTCTCGAAAAACCTTTAGAAGCGGCCTTGGCCTCAATGTCTTGATTGCGCAACGCCGCAGTTCATCGATCCCATGTTAAGGTTGATACTGTTTTGAAGTTCATCCACAACGGGGTATCGCTGCTTCAGCTCTTGGTAGCACAGAAGCCTGCCAGTATCTTGTCTTCGATACTTGAAGAGACTCAAATAACGATCAACAAGCTAAACGACACAAAATCCTGCTGGACACGCGAGCGGCTAAGATCAGGAAGCGAAATGCGGACAAGAAAGCATATAATTACGAGCTAGATATAGTAGACGTACAACAGGCTGTCAGCATAGAGAAAGATCATCAGTTTGCTGCTGGAATGAGTTTGGACATGCACTGAACCGCGTTAGCCCATCTTCACCCGAGTTATTTTGAGCATCAAAGCTCTGGGAATCAGGTGCTAAATGTGATATTCGGCACGAAAAAAAAAGGTGGACGTGCGTGAATCGCGATTGGAGCATGCTAGAATCTAGACATTAAGACAACAGTAAGTCTGCGCCACAAAATGTATTGATGCTGCCGTGTAGTGCAAATTGATGTTCAGCTGAGGGGAGAGGCGGCTTAACAATATCGCCGGCCCAATAGAAAGGAACACTACTTGGAGCCACCTCAGCCTTGATTGGCCCGAAATCGCGGCACTGCTTCAGTAACTTCGCCTCCATCCACAACATTTACGCTAAGCCTAAGCGGCCGCCAAGCTGAAGAAGCAATGGCGATCCGCCCAATGATATCTATTCTTGAGCGATGTGGCTGCATCGGCCAGAATCTACTCGGGCTCAGCCTTGCGGCCTCGTGCCGCGTGCTTCGAGCTTCGAGCCTACACGGTACGTGACCTTAAAAGCTAGGCAGCAGCCGACGATGGTTTGGCCTCCGACGGCTTTCAGGAACATTGCGAAAAATGACGCCCCTCATCGTGACACTTGCACTTTTCCTAGATGCAGCCTATGGAGCCGCACATCCAGCCATCACCCCAGCAGCTCAGCTCGTTGAGAGACAGAACCTTGGTATTGGAACTATTTGGAGTCCATCTGTGGTAGGCACGGATATCTCGTGTGAGTAGACATTCTGGGATCAGACTAATGCACGAGCAACTGACTCTGGGTCATCAGATGGTCAATTTGGCTACAATGGCGCCCAAACCGTAATTACTTCAGCCTCTTTCTGGAACTGGTGTTCCGTTGGCCAGACTGGATGCCAGATGGGAACCTCATGTGCGTCGGGGACTGTCTACTATCCTGGAAGTACATACCTTTGGTCAGAAGTACGTGAATCCTATCATTGATAATGCGTTAACATCAGATAGTCCGGCATCCGCGAGTAGATGTGGAACAGAGTACCTTTTCTCATCGACTGGGGCTCGAGGCAGCCTTACAAGACCCGCTTGCTACGGCCCAAGTGCTACAACACTGTCGAACACCTACTTCATTGTGTCGCCGACTGCAGGTAGGATCCCCAACATCTCTTTGATTATCTTCCCATTGAGCTAAATTCAGATCAGGAGCCGCAATAACAACCTCAACCCCTCGGCCTGGCATCACCACTTCAACCCCAACACCCAGCGAGTCTTCTTCCTCCAGAACCTCCAGTAGTCCCGCCGCCTCAAGCTCAGCGCCCCCACCACCTTCCCCTTCAACCCCTATTGGCGCCATTGTCGGCGGTGTAGTCGGCGGCCTTGCAGTCATTGCCATCGCCGCGACTGCCATCTTCTTCCTCTTCCGACGCCGAAGACAGCAGGCCGCCGCCGCCGCTCCACCAGCCGAAGTCGGCCAGCACAACTTCCCGAAACCACAGCTCCCACCGCCGACCACAACGTACGACAACAAGCATGCAAGTGTTATAAGCCAGTATCCTCAGTCCCCGGGGAGTCCGCCGCCTATGTATCAGAATCAGGCGGGGCAGAATTGGAATGCGTATCCGATGTACGGAGGCGTGCAGGTTAGTGAGGTGCCTGCGAATGCGGCTGCGGCTTCCCAGCCAGGTGGTGTGGGGATGATGGAGTCGTCGCCTCAGCCGCAGGCTCAGTATGGAAGTCCGAATCCTGCGACATTTGAAATGCCTGGGAGTACTGGGCATGTCGAGCCGAGAGCGGGTGCTGTGGAGATGGGAGCACGAAATTGATCGGTTAAAGGGCAAATTGATTCTAGACTGAAGCAGATCTATTGAACTATGTGTGTCTTTACTGTACTACACTCTTACTTCATAGTGCAAAGATCTACCTCTATGCGAATACTGTGTTGCCTACTAGCTGTCAAGTACTACCTAATGCGAAGCGTTGCTCAGGAATGTATCTCGCTCGAACGAATGAAGATAGGACCCATTCGTCGTCTATTCTGCTTTAGGAAACCTCTCTCCATGAGCGACGGAGCAATAAGCGAAGACATAATTCTAGAGGTCGCGGCAGTGGGGGCTAACAAGTGGGCTATTCCCCAGGCAACATCGGAAACGTCATCTAGGTAACATTTCGATTTCTCGCCAGCAGCGTTCTCAAAACCATAGCGTGCACGGGCCACTATCGTCGGACTTTGTTACAAAACTCAACACCCAGAAAATATTGTAAGATTGCTCCCTATATACTCAGTTGCCTCGTAATCAGTATCAATCCGGCATTCTCAACTAATCTTTCTACAAGCAGCGGCTTGGCTCGATGGGGTCGCAGTAAAGGGGTGTATTTGGAATGCCTATAGATGGAGATTACCAATCCGGATCGACAAACTTGCAATCTGGATTGATTGTTGCCAAATCCGCTCAAGAGGACCTAGTTGTGGCAGCGGAGGTAGGCAACGGTAGCAGACTTCCCCCTGTAGGAATACCACCTTCAGGAATCCACCCGGGCAAGCTGACACCACCACCCTCCTGCCAATGCGCAGCTGGCTGGTAGTTTGAGCTATAATTAGCCTTCAAATCGATTCCCACTGTGATGTACGCCAGCACGCCATCCTTGATGTCGTCGCTGAGACGCACATATTTTAGCAACGGATCATCAATAGCAGTAGCCACCTCCGCTGCGATGTTATCGTCAGCAAGCCTTAATAGCGACTGTGTATTTTGGTTGTAGAGTTCTGTGGTTTCCACTTCATCTACAAGGGACTGTTCAAAGAAGAGCTGGCCAATGTGGTTCGTAACACCAGCTACGTATGTGTTGTTCGGCAACATAGTCGAATTGATCGTGGTAAGAACGTGGATGTGGTGTGTACGTCCGCCGTAGTGGCCGGGTACGATGCTGTCATACTCGACTACACCTTCAGGGCCTGTGACCTGGAAACCACGAAGCCATGTTGTGTTCAGACCGGCCTGGCCCTCGGCATTAACACCGGAATAGACGCCCAGCGCATCACAGTGCCAGATGTCTACATAAAGGTCTTCGACTGGGTCCATGGTATTGACATCGAGGAACTGAATATCCAGGTGCATAGGAACGCCGATAAGATCTTCAGTGATATCCTGTCGCAGCAACTCTCCGGATGCAAAATATGGACCGATGATTGCTTCTTGTACCAGGCCGGCTGTCGCATTTTGACCAAAGATGACATCAAGGGGGGTACCGAGCGTGTATCCCAGTTGTGTATTGTCGTGACTAATATTCATGTACCTTTCGAGATCTTCAAAGGCTCTTTTTCCAAAAGAAGGCTCTGTTACCCATTAGTACTTCAGGGTCTGTTGCGACTCTAGTAGATGGACTGACTGCTGGTAATGCCGCGCTTTTCGCGAAGTGCGTTCCACGTTGCGAGCCGACGGGCAATAGCACGTTCTTTCAATGCGATCGCACGAGGGAATTCATGGATTTTCGAGAATGCTCGGGCGACCTGAGCATGTACCGATGAGTAGCGTTCAATTTCCCTCTTGATGTGAGCAGCCGAGTGCTTCTCTCCAGGGTGAGCTTTGGTGCCATCTAAGAGAGAGGCGAGCGCAAATGCAGCGACGAGGCCCTTGAGATTGACCATTGCGTTCGAGATGTAGTCGAAAGGAAGGTCAAGTTTCGTTTGATGTCGCTCCGAACTTCAGTGACACGAGGCAAACTTTGTAAGGCAGCGCGCCTCATGGTTTACGTTGCCTTTTTTCGATAAGGTCAGGAATTAATTGCGTTCGATGTATTGCTTGCCTTGGCTACTGGGTTCTAACACTGCTTCCAAGCATCCATTGCGTATGCGCATCTAGCTATACCCCGTCCAATAACGGTCCTTGCACTGGTATGTTTCTTGATGTAGTAAGTCACATATCCGCCTCCTCTTCTTGGTCGAAGATGCACAGTTCGGCAAGCACTAGATTAGAAGATTGTTTCAGTGGGAGTGGGGTAATGCATTCGATTGGTCAATGCGACGTTGTCTGATACCAGGATTAAGGCAGCCACGCGTTCACTTTTCAACGTGTCACTAGTCTTCCTGTGGTATTTACCAGCACAGAAGGACTTCTCGAATATGTGGGCCGAAAACACATTAACTGTGACCCTATAGGACGGTGCCTGCCAAGCTTGTCGTCGTAATTCTACCCACGTAAGGAGCATGGCAATCTAGAGTCAGGGTGCCAAGGGAACGCGTAACGCAGCAGACCCGCTAGCTTGGTTAAACTGACTTTACGGAGAGCTTTGGCTAGCCTTCAACATGAATCGTCATATCCGCAAAGCAGGTACTCATCTTTGAAGTCAATTACAATGGGTATATATGGTTCGTCCGAGATAGCCTGGAAAAGAAGACACAAGAAAGAGACCAACCTTCTTCTACATCTCTTCTTTCCTTGCAGCCAAGTTCTGAAAGTCTTTAGCAACGACGAAGTGTTAGCGTTCAACATGGCTGCATTCAAGCTAATCTATGCTCTGCTTACAGCAAGCGTTGGCCTCGCCATGGCCCAGAACCATTCAAGATGCACAGAGATTCGGGCTCGAGTACCATGGTAAGAAAGGTTGCCCAGATTAGCTAAATGCCGCTGACATGGTTTTGATAGGACCGCCCTGACCTCCTACGAGAAAAATGCGTACATAAACGCCGACCTCTGCCTAATCAACGCACCTGCGAAGTCGGGTTTCGAAGGAGCTGTTACGCGCTGGGATGACATCCAGTGGCCACACGTTGTTCAGTCCGCCACTGTCCACGGTGTCGGTGCCTTCTTGCCATTTCACCGTTACTACTTGACTGCCCATGAGCATCTCATTAGGACCGAATGCGGATACACAGGCCGCATGCCGTAAGTATAGCCACACCGGTCAAGATCTGGATCAGCAAGAAAGCCACCTTATGCTGACGTTTGCAGATACTGGGATGAGCATGATGCCATCGGCAGGATGTATGAAACCGATATGTTCGATGATCAATACTTTGGCGGTAATGGTACGGACGACGGCACATACCGCGTAATAGATGGCCCATTCGCGAACTTGACACTGCGATGGGTGGGAGACGGATCAGTAAAGGACCACTACCTCACGCGTATCAACGATGAAGGCGCCCTGAATATGACCGACCAGGAGAATATCGACAAATGTAACGCAATAACAAACTACACTTCGGCATGGGAATGTTGGCATAACAATCCACATGCGGCCGGTCACAAAGCTGTGGGTGGAATCGTAAGTCTCTTAGATTATTTCACGCGTGCTTTGTTGCTAATGAACAAATTCTAGATGCTGGATGGCACTCTGAGTCCCGGTGATCCGCTATTCTACCTGCACCACTCTTACCTCGACAAGTTGTGGTGGGAATGGCAAAAATTGGATCTTCCAAACCGCCTGCTCGACATGGGTGGCCCAAATCTGCCTATTTTCGGATCGCAACCTGGCGGACCAGCGGGAGGAAGCAATGGATCAGGAGTTCCAAGTGCTCCAGGGGTCCCGAATAATCCTACAGGCAGACTGGGTGGCACTGGTCCTGAGTTTACCAACTACTTTGGTGACAATGGCGGCAACGTGACCACTTTGAACCACAACATCTATATGTCGGACATTCTCCCTAACGTAACTATTGGCCAACTTATGGATCTCAATGGTCCAATTATCTGCTCTGAGTACTACTCAGCAGATGTTGTATAGTATAGATTTCACGGCTATGATGATAGACGTTGTTGGTGTTGAGGATAGATATCCCTGGCACCCCTATACTCTTTTAGCATTAGCATCTCCTTAGCAAGACAGGTAAAAAACCTGCACTGCTCCTGCAAGGGGAGGAAATCTATCTCGTAGTTATCACCTAGTACGTAAGCAACAAGATCCGCGACGCGTAAGCAATTTCTCGTGATGGGTTTCGTGCATGAGTCGAGTGGGGAAGGAAGAGCAATAGCTCAACAATTTGCCTAGCTCTGTTTGCTTATTGCGTTGACGTCTGTTGTCTTCCTACCTTCTTTACAATTTCACTTTACTGTCTCGACAAGCCTCCACTCAGCCTCCTCGCACCCACCCCTAACTCTCCACACCTTCAATTCGCCCGGGACCCACTTCTTACGGAGCAGCAACGAATGCCTGCCGCTGATATTGTTCTTGGTGAAGTTGCTCTGGTAATTTAGATTAACAGGGAGAGTTTTGGGCAAAACAATTCGCCTACATTTCGGAACATTACTATGACTACGCTACTGACCGCTTGAGGACAGCGACGGGGAGTGGAAAGTATTTAAGGGATTAAAATGAAATAGAAACAGAAAAGAGCGTTGTGAGTATAGACCCTGAGACCCACCATTGCATCCTCCCAACTCCTCTACTAATCACAACCTTCCTCACGGCTGTGACCCCTGCTTACACCCCCGAACAATCAATGCTCCCATCGAGACAAGCATTCGGACGTGGGACCGACGGAACCGCAGCTGTGGCGCCTGAAACCCTCGCCGCCCTCCGTCCAAAGGATATCCAGATGCGGCAGCACAAAGCAACACCTGTTCAGGTTGATCAACTCAATATCGTTCTTGACCGCCTTCGCGACGTCCCCATTCTGACTATGTTCTCCAGCGCATTCGGCACATTTCCAAACACGCCCTTCAGATTCTCGATAGCCTGTGCGGCGCGGTCGGACAAGCCGGGCAGCGAGGAAACAATGCCAAGCTGAACGGGCTCGTCGCTCGCGGCAATGTTCAGTGTGAAGCTGGCCTCGAGTTGCATCGTATTTAACCCAAAGCGACAGGCGCAAGGTTGAGGCCGGTCTGGTTGTTGAAGAACGTATTGACGATCTCGACATCACTGAGCCAGGTATTCATGGCGGCAGTGACCTCGTCTGCGGAGTGCGTTTGGCGCTTTTGGGGGAGGGCGAGGGTGCCGGTAATCAGGGGAGCGAGGATCAGAACGGCGGAGGCGCGCATTCTGGTCGTGTTGGAGTTGAAATTTAGTGGAGAATGGGTTTAATAGATTGTTGAAGTGTTGTGTTAGATGACTGAGAGGGTTGTTGGTGAGATGTTGGAGGTGAAGCATTGTGGCATAACACTCTTATACCTTCGTCCATGCCGCACCACGGGTAGCTGTAACTGCAATCGGGAACCATCACATTAAAGAATTTATGACTCCGATTGAAAAAACATCGAAATTCGCGGGGAGGCGGCTTTGCAGGTAAGCCAGACATCGTGGGCAGAAGCTGAATTTAGGGCGCTGGCTGGAAGCCGCGGAGTGTCTCATTCCAGTCAGGACATCACTATGAATTATGATGGCGTAAGGCTCCGGACTAGCAGGTTAAAGTATCTGTTGACGAAGCTTCGCAATTCTTGATAATGTGGCTAGTGCAAGGTTTCATGTGGTTTTTGACACGTACGGCGCGGCTGACGATCAGCTGTACTAGATTCTTTGAAATGTTCCCGCTGTGGTCCAACACCGGATCTGCACGTGGCTATCACGAATCAAAGATGAGAGAAGCCCGGGCGATTGCTGCCAATTATTCTACCTCAGTACAATATACGAGTGCCTGAGTGGACATAGGGTCTACGGGTAAGGCAACATCATTGGGATCTATGAAGTGTCCAGCTTAAGGTCCTCGGGTACCTCTTTGTCGACGTTTTGGAGAGGACAGTCATGGGAGATGTTAATAGAGGGGTCGGAAACCAGACAAGTTCTGGATCAAAGGCAGCTGGCGTAAACCATGCCATGTGGCTAAGAACGACGTCGCGCCATGCACCACAAAAAGGATAAGTAGAGATATTTTCATGAGATGTAGGAAGTGAGGCAGTGTGTCAGACACCCCATAATAGATTCGGAATTTTTCGATATCCTTTCCCCCTCCAACATCTTCCTCGACGTTGAGGATTCTTCGTGCGACTATTTGTCTCTTCAGGCGACAACACCAACCCTGTCCAGATCCGGTGCATATCCCCCATTTACACCGGAGATTTTGATCGTGTTCGTCCCACTTGTACTAAATCCGCCCAGCTGCACCTTATACCCCTTGTAGACATCCTTACTCCAGTCGTATCCACTGAGCGGGAAACTCACCGTAACCGGCGCTCCCCCATTCACACTAATACTGGCAAGTCTCTCGTTCGTCGCCGTGCCAAAAGAGAAGCCGACTTCGCAGTTGATATAGTCGAACATGACGCTCTGGCTGGCTTGTGAGGTGCGGATGTTGGACAACGTAACGGCGGCGTTGCCCGAGCCACCGAGATTGCCGACTTTTGTGGATGAGGAGCAACCAGAGCAGGATTGCGTGCTCGCGCCTGAGGCAAGGGAACCCGTTGATGCGGAGATGTAGTTGTAAGTTGGACCTGACGATGTCGAACGCTTTACATCGGAAAGACGTAGTGGTGCGGAACCATGGGCAGCTACTGACTTTGAAAATGAGGTGGCGCCCGAGGTGATCTGGCCGGTCCATATATCCTTGATGGTAGCAGAAGCAATACCCAGGTCGGCAAGGTTCAGATTGAGAGTGCGCGCTTTGTTGCTGAGATCTATGAGTAGAACCGCGACGTCGCCACCAGAGAGATCACCAGCCCATAGATCGTGGTCCGATGTCCAGCGCTGCACGAGCTGGATGGGCTTCACGGCGGCGTCTTGGTTGATAGCAATGAGATCTTTATTTTGCAGAACCGACACGAGGTCATTGGATAACGCTGCGACATCGGTCGAGATCATGAGAGCTGATTTCAGCATGGCCCAGGATGCAAAGTGGGTGGCCTGCTCGTCGTAGGTCATCCCGCTATTTCCTACCTCGAGTAGGTCGGCGTCAGCAATGTGACCGGGCCCAATCAGACCAGAGCGCATGATATGGATTGCTTGGTTATAGATGCGGTATACATTTATCCAGCCTGTGACAATGTCGTCGGAAAGGCGGAATGAGGTTGAGATGCCTTTGGTCCATTGAGCTGGTCCTTGCGCACCACTCGAAGACGTGTACGGGACGCCCCATTGACAGATTAGCATTCCTGGGATACCGACGCGTTGGAGCTCTTTCCACATAACGCCAAATCGTGATGGGAAGTCGGTCCTCGCGTTCTTTGGCGCATTTTGACTGGCATTAGGTCCATCGGCGTAGCAGTTATCGTCTGGGCTTTTGAGTAAGCTAACATGGTCCAACACTTGATTGCAAATACCTACACTTTACATATTCAGTGTTCAAAGTCTTGAAGAAATCTGCGTCAGCAGCTTCGTGACCAAGACTTCCCAGCACGGGACTTGGTGACTGAGGATCACACATGCGAACTCCAGCATCAGAGTACATGGTCCACTTCATACCCTTAGACATTGCCAGATCGCTGAGTGACTTGAGTCCATTTGGGAATGCATTTGTGTCGATCTTGAGAGCGCCGGAGGTCGTATTACGCTGGCCATCGCGGGAGGCCCAACCACAGTCGATTTGGAAGAAGTTGTATCCAGCAGCGACAAATCCCCGGCTTGCAAGGGAATTGATGGCGTTTGTGATCTTAGACTGGTTGGGGCTACATGACATTTGATTGTAAGAGTTCCATCCCATGACAGGTGTCTGCTGGAAGGACTGCGATTCGACCGAAATCGCGCCCAACAGGGAAGCGAGTGCGAGACTTGTCCACATGATCGCGACTAAGAGGCGCTCACTGAGTACCTGGTGAAAATCGGCGTCTGGTCGAAATTTGCGCGGCACCTAGATGTTATTTATACTACCTCGAGGTATAGAAGTAAACTAGCTGGCATCGCAAGGTCAATGGACATCGCCCAATCATTACTCCATCGGACGCTAGACGACGTATCTTAAAACACGAAAATCGGTAGGTATGCTTGATAGGGCAAATCTCGCGCAGCATCAGGGCATCACCGGGTGTATCTTGAGCATTGGCGTTGTCTACTTGTACTGCCGCTGGGTGTTATGTTGCGGGGAAACGACGGCTATTACCCCGGCGAAGGCTAT
Source organism: Phaeosphaeriaceae sp. SRC1lsM3a (assembly GCA_001644525.1). Taxonomy (NCBI): domain Eukaryota; kingdom Fungi; phylum Ascomycota; class Dothideomycetes; order Pleosporales; family Phaeosphaeriaceae; species Phaeosphaeriaceae sp. SRC1lsM3a. Next base: position 247,722 of record KV441731.1, read on the forward strand.
TACCCCGGCGCTGGAATAAATCCACCAGTAGATCATAGAACACTGCAATTTGGATCTTGCTTGTCCGAGTTATGACGTGCAGTATTTTGTCGGGTAAGTTACCTAGTCCAGACGGCTCATTCTCCGAGGCTTAATCTTGATGTAGCAGGTGCAATGAAACTCAAAGCTGGCACATTTGCCGTTGGCTAATTTTGAGGGGACCACGAACTCTTTCATCCGCAACACTGCGCAGATGTATTTGAAAGATGGGCCGACATAAAACCGGTAGAATCTTCCAACTATACTCTAATTAACTACACCTCCTAGCTAATAGCTATACCTAATTCTTTTAGTACTTCTAGTATAAGAAAAAATAGGGCTTGAACAAGAATGCGCACGGCAAGCTTTGAAAACCAGGAATATCCTAATTAGCCAGATTACTTTGCTATTTCTATTTCTTTAGTAGGTTCAGTTCTATAATAGTTACATCTGATCAATTAATACGCCTCAATTAGTATATTTGTGATATGAGATCCTAAGACCTGCTCCGACATTCGGAACACTGTTATTTTCCCGAATATGTTACAGTATGATAGCTGCGTATCACATCACAACCTTAGTAACCGACACCGCCATCATAGTACACTGCGCAATTTCCGTTGCTCATACTCAGCACAAGGCTTCCTGACGCAGCCGAACCCGCCGGCTGCCAGTGGAAGTATCCAGTGTTGGCAGCTTGGTTGTCCGCAGGGCAAGAAGGAACTCGGAGGAGGTAACAAGCATTACCGCGACCGAAAGCAGAGCCACCACACAAGGGATCTTTGAAGCAGGCGACGCAGCAATCGTAAGCATTGCTGGCTGATGCGCTCCCGATAGTATTCGGTGTATGGAACGCGTTAGTGATGATCGAGCCCGCTGAGGCTGGACTGGAAGAGATAATGTTGTTGGCAGCACAGGCGCCGTAGACCGTCACTGGGGTTCCTGTCGCGGTGGCAACGGCCGTGGTCGTCGTGGTGCTAGGATGGAATCATTAGCTCACTGTTGTCCAGCAACTTCCGCAGGTCTCGCAATACTCACGTGGAAGCGGTAGCGGTCTGCGTGTTTGTGACCACAATTGTTGTGCTGAAAGTCTCAGTTGCGGTTGCGTGCGGCACTTCAGTCTCGCTCAGTGTGATAGTAGTAGTTGTAACCGAAACCACGGTGCTTCCAGGGATTGTGGTCGAAATGGTGTCGGCTGTCTGTGTCACCGTTGAAGTAGGGGCGACACTGATCGTGGTCGTGCCTATTCACATGTTGTCAGCAGCGGTAAGATTACGAATACCAGAAATAGAGAGGACTTACACTGGACTGCTGTTGGGAACTGCCCATCCACGGCCCGAACACCAAATCGTGGTGCTGGCTTGGCCATGTACCTATTGACCATGTTACCATCTCGCTTCCTCGCCTGAGGAGTTGCAGCTGTGTCTGAGATGGGACGGAATCCACTACGTGGGCCAATGGTCGTTGTCTGCACAACAGTTGTGGTGGAAGTTACCACCGACTCAGAAGTACTCGTGCTAGTGATCGTGATTGTGTCTGTCTCCGTCTCGGTTAAAGTAGTAGACACAGTGTCCGTGGACGTGAGCTCTGTGATTGTGATCGTAGTGGAGGTCGTGGCGGTGGAGACATCAGTGACATCCGCGTTGATGATGGTCACGGTAGGCGTGATGGTGGTGAATGTCTCCACAACTGGCAGGTCTGATGTGATCGTGACGATGCTGGTGGGTAGAGCGTCCACTGCGAACTTGCCGAACTCTGTAACGCAGCCGGGCGTACCGGGCGGTGTTGGGACCGTGGGAGTTCCCAACACAACGCTGCTTGATACAATTGTGGGGCTAGACAAGATTGGCGTGGGGATTGACTCCGGGACCATGGTTGACAATGTCGAAGGAATGATATCCTTGGGGGGAACGGTGGAGAGTATTGATGGCACGATGATTTCCGAGACTATGCTGCTGTAAACGTCGGCAGCGCTAGACGATGCGGGAGTAGCAGCCTTGCTTGAAACCTCTGGCACGGGCACGACCGAAACAGGAACGCTGCCATATTGTACAGCAACTTGGGAGGTCGAAGATGCGATAGGCGTGCTGGAAGCCTCAGGACTTTTCTTCATGGATGTAGGAGCACTACCTTTACCCTCAGTGCAACTGGTAGCCTGCTGTTGGTAAGGCTCTGCAACTACGAAGGAAGAAGCGCCGGCAAGGCCTAGCGAAAGGAGTGTGGCGAAGTACATTATGATTAAGTGTAACGAGTGTGGTATTTAGTGAATGAGTGGACGGTGCTGTAGACACCAGCGGTATAATCGGCCTACTGAGCCAGTGGGCATTATCCTGCTTCAAATACTTTTAAGTGTCCCCATACAAAAACAGTGAGCAACAGCTAACGAAGTCGTTCAGCTGTCCCTGGCGACGCCACATTCAGGTACCAGCTTCGCGTGAGACGCCAGAAGGCATTCCGCGGAAGACCAGAGCAAATCGCAGCACGTGTTGAAGATCTGTGCCGCAGCCCACGATAGATGTCTCGGTTCGAATTAGCCCTATTTGGGTCCTAGTGACGTTAGCGTGCGGGCTTTTAATTGTTGCACGGCCCGTGCCACAGCAAAAGCATCCAACCCCTATCGCGAGGCTGCATCTTCCACTGAGCCTGTGTCAGCTGGTGCACAATAGCGCTTCGCGCCGCAGATGGTCTGATGTTCGCTTGAAAAGAGGGGACTGCACCTGCATGATTCCGAAGACCGAAAGCCACTCCGGGATCACCGACGATGCATTCGACTGCGAAATCTTCTTGTTTCTGCATCAAATGAAACAGGGGTACATAATCGCAGTGTATCTCCGAACCTGGAAATTGAAATCTGCCCGGAAGCGGCCGAGTTCATCGTCTGTCTTGCTTCAATGGCCGAATTTCTACAATCATGCAGTTGGTACATTCAGGGAGAAGTAACAGATCTTGACTTACTCCTGATCTTTTCGATGAACTATCCTGCTGAAGCAGGAGCAATGTGTTCCTGGATTAAGTGGGAATCGTATTCGGCAAGAGTGGATCAACATCGAGGGGAATCATGGGACCCTGATCTAGGGAAATGGAGCCGCTGCATGGCCCCTGTCCTTCTCCAGGATTCGATCGATCCATCTAGGCCTAGACTCAATCCTGGTGAGAATAGAAAGCTGTCGTCTCGCAGCGCAATTGGAATTTCCTCCCTCAGCTGCGTAAAACCAAGTAACTATCATATATCTCGCCCTAGGTATTGTAACGAGCCGGGTTATTAGGGTAATCAATCCTGACAGTTATTCCCCAGGGAATTAACTTCAATCCCTCTCTCGTGGCCCGTGCATTGGATCGACAGGGGGCTTATCCCCAGAGATCTGGAACCAAACACTCCCTGAGCACCTACGCTCGCGCAGCGCACTAGTGGGGTCGATCAAGGCGCTGCTATCGCGCGGTAACGACAGCTAACCTTGACTACCAGCGTGGTCTCCTGCAATTATGGTACAAGCATCAATTGCAGATTGAGCAAAGGAGGCCTGACTGCTCATGGTCGTCGGTGCCTGGTGCCTGCAACTTGAAGAGGACATTGTTGCCATCGTTGTAGCCAGCATGGCGAAAAAGAATTTGGAGCTGCCAAGGCTGAAGAGTTTAAGAGCGGGTGAGTGGGTGCGCGCAACTAGACCATGGTAATGTACGGAGGAGACTGGTGTTGCTTGCAGGAAACAAGGTCAACAAGCCAGCGGGGTTGGCCGAGTATTATATAGGTACCGAGCTCAAACCCCGCATTGATGCACAGATCACTTTGTTCGCATGTCGCCCCGAACCATCCAAACCTCTGCACCTTCACCTGCCGTGCCCTACTACCTACAACGAAACATTGGGGCGCCAGGTTTAAGCCATAGTTTTGAATGCATGGTACCGGCAGTCGCGTTACAAACTGTTCTTGACGCGAAGTGCTAGAAGGCCAGCACGCATACTAATGAGGTGCATGCGATTATTGTGCTACATTTAATACCTGCTGACATCTCTGCATAGTTCTCCAAATTCACCTAGTCTGTACCAAACAGAGAGTTTATCACCAGCGAACAATGGGACTATTGGAGTACGACTTGTTCCTTGCATAGAGTCATCGTTCCCTAACTCTTCAGAACAATTCGTCACTATTTCAACCTAACTAGAATATATAGGTTTTAGTCTTAAAGAACTTAGATTAGCAGATTACAAATATAGGCCTCTATCTGCAGGCACGATAGCGACGACCTCTGCATGCCTATTGCCTAAGCCTTACGCATTTACTAGTTTACTAATACAAAGTAGTAGTATATTAAGTTTTATTTTTCTAGGAATAAATAACTTATTTGATTTTTATAATAAAATTAGTTATAATATACCTAGAGCGTAAGGACTTTACTTCTAAGATAGTGCTAGCCTACAAATAGAAGCTTTATTTAAACTTTATGACAATATTATGTATTACTTAGTTGCTATTTTATTTACTGTAGGTTGAATACAAGGAGTAATTATTAAAATTTTAATAGTTCTAAATTACCTAGAAGTAACAAATATCTTAATTACGGTACACTAATAGAATCAATCTAAACTATTACTCCTGCTTTAATCTTAGTATCAATAGCTTTTCCTTTATTCACATTACTATACTTAATACATGAAGTTGCTGATCCTTTATTATCTATATTAGTAGAGGGCACTAATGATATTAAAGTTACGAATATCTAGATTTCTGTTAACGGGATCTAGCGCGACTACTGTAATCGTAAATTCTAAAGTCTAAGAACTGATTAAATCTGTAGGACGCCGCGAGACGGCAGCTTCGTTTAATTAGTTGTTGTTTGGAGCGCGTGCCCACTAGCGCGTATAGCAACCACTATAATTGTAGTCTATTAGCTTATACTGTGAGTTACACATAGACAATAAAAAGAGACCTAAAGTAGAAGGCTAGATAGCTAGAGAGATGTTGTATAGAATGTAGTTGTGATGAGGCGCAAGGCGGTCGACGACATCGAAGGACTACGACATCAGTGTCAGCCTGCCTAACAACATCCCGACGCTGAAGCCTATCTCCTGTAGCTTTGTCCCACCTCCATTGTTGACGCTAACTTTTCCCCAATTTCTTGTTCAACCGTGAAGCCTATGTCAATTTCGTGGATACTGGTCACTCTAACTATGTTTCCCGCAACGTTTGATACTCTAATTTGATTATCCCAGGGTTACGAACGTCTAGATGAGGCTCGAGCGTTGTATAATGCTGCTTCGTGGTCATGTTTGTCCGGGGGGTGCTTCGTGGTTATGTGGGGGCGCTTCGTGATTATGTTTGTGAGCGGCTGCTCCGGGATCGTGAGCAGGTTTCTTGTGCGTTACGTAGGTCGTTGTGGGCTTGTGGTTACTTGATTTGTGATGAGGCATCGCTTCGTGATGGTGGGGAGGCATGCCCGGTGGATACAGGGTCTTCCAATTCTCGACAGTCTTTGTAGGGGATTTCGAATGCCCACCAGAGGGGATCGTTGTTACTGTGGAAAAGACGGAGGGAACAGAAGACGGGATTCCGAATCCAAGGGGTGCATTTGTCATAGATGGTGACATTGCAGAGGATGAGACCAAAGATGTAGAAAGCGGGTTGATTGTGGATGTCGGAGTCGCGGAAGACGAAATTGAAGACTCATAGGGTGCATTTATCATGGAGATCAAGGTTACAGAGGCAGTTGACGGCGTGGAGGCCGTGGAAATCGTTGTAGACGTCAAGGCTGCTGCAGAAGATACCGGAACCGTGGAGGATGCTGAGCTTGTAGCGGAGATTGGAGAGGCGGGAGATGTCGGACTCGTTAAGGGTATCGCAGCCGAGGATGCTGAAGTAGTGGTCGATGACATCGTTGAGCTAGAGAGGAGTGATGAGGTCGGATAAGATGTTACAAAAGACGTTGATGCAGTGATTGAAGACTCTTTTGAAGAAGACACAGTCAGTGCGTTGGATGAGGGCGCCGAGGACGCCGAGGAAGAGGCTGACGTGGGAGAAGGCGTCGATGAGGAAACCAGAGGAGGAGTGGACGAGACAGTCGAAGAAGAGACTGCAGACGTCGTCGCTAGAGATATCGAACCTGAAACTGAAGAGATTGTCCCGGGCGATGCAATTGTACTGCTGAAGTCGATGGATGTTGTAGCGCTCGAAGGGGACTCTGATGAAGAGGCGGATGACTCGGCAGAGGATGAGTCTAGACGAGAACTGGACGACGAGCCTGGACTAGAACTGGACGATGAGGCTGGGAGAGAACTGGACGATGAGGCTAGAAGCGAACTGGACGATGAGGCTGGAAGAGAACTGGACGATGCGGGAGGTAGTCTAGGACAATTTGACTGTAAGTTGACGGTATCTTCGTTGAGCTTGACATAACCATTCAGACAATAGAGACCACCTATAATCGTGACCCCCAGTTCTATGTCAATCCCATATCGTGCAATGATGCTACCAGCAAAATTGGTGCGCCTCCTGAAGTAGGCCGCAGAAGCCATTTGCCAGAACACGTTGCACGATCGCGCACCGTTGACGAGGACAATGGATGCCCCCTCCCCCGTATCCAGAGATTTTCCGATCTGAAATACAAAGACGGCATTTGGATTGCCCTGCCCATCGAGTACAAGGGTTCCCCCTACACTAAGGGACGCAGGGGATGAATAGGTTCCGGCAAAGAGAACTTGGCCGTCACCGAGGAATGATGTGATCGTTACATCCGTGGTCATTTGACGGGCCTGATTGTAAGCATTCGCGGCAGCCGCTTGAGCTTGGTTTGCTGGATCGCCGTCGACGACCCCGCTAGATACTCCAGGTGGGAAACCAATGATCAAATTTGCGTCACGGGGATATATACCAATCTGGCCATCAACGATTGTGTTTCCGGTGTTTTCAATACGATAGGCTGCGAGGATGGCAAATGAAGCAGCGGCTCCAAGGTCGATTTGGGCCAAAGCCTGGTAGGTCCAAAAACATAGGACAGCGAAGTGCGCCAGGCGAATCTGGTGTGCAAGCTGCATCGGCGCCGTGTAAGAAATAGGGTATTTGTTTCGAGACGTGATACTTGGTTTGATACAAGTTGAGAGTGCCTAAAACGAGGAATCGCGGCCGACGAGCGACAGAGCTTCGAGCTGTCATATAAAGGTCTGGGAACGCGGATGCATTCCCTTCACTTCGCTGAGACAGGAATGGAAGTAGGACGCTGTGTAACGACGTGACCTGCAGACTAAGGGTCAAGAATGTCAACCTCCATTCTGTCGCATATCAAGCGCTATGTCTATCATCATCTTTCCATCGTTAGCAATCGTGTTGTAACTGAGGGTTTAGCCCTGTCTTACATTCCAAGTCGTAGGTCTCGTTGCGTTCTCTTCATCGAAAACCAGTGTAGTGTTCCTCTCTAACGCCCCTCCACCTAGCAACAAAGCATCTCCGTTCTTGCTCGTATTACGTTTAACGTACTATAGATATTGGGTTTCTGACTTTGGCTGGCAAAGTGCCCAAAAACCAGACTGTGCGTAGGGGGCCTGTGCGGGAACATCAAAACTTTGGACAGTAAAAGTGTCCGCCCTTGACAGTAAAAGTGTCCTTGTCTACTTCTACTGTCAAACGCAATCCTTTAGCTATCACATAGGATACAGAACTGTAGAGAAAGACGCTACGAATTAAACAGTGCTACTTTTATAACGATAGCTCTAATATTCAGAAAGTTATTAGCTGACAAAGTTGTAGGTAAATAGGGGAGATTCTCTTAGTATGCACGTCTATCTATAGATATTAGGTTTCCGACTTTTGCTAGCAAAGTGCCTAAAAACCAGTCTGTGCGTAGGGAGCCCATGCAGGAATATCAAAACTTTAGACAGCAAAAGTGTCTACCTTTGACAGGAAAAGTACGCTAGCCTAATAGCTAAAGTATCCTTATCTACTTCTGCTATTAAACGTAATCCTTTAGCTATTAAGTAGAATACAGAATTGTAGAGAAAGACGCTGCAAATTAAATAGTACTACTTTTATAATAATAGCTCTAATATCTAGAAAGTTATTAGCTAACAAAGTTGTAGGTAAAAGGGGGAGATTCTCTTAGTGTACACGTCTATGCAGGAATATTAAAACCCTCTCCTAGAGGTAGTGCTAGAGTCTAGTAGCCCTCTTATAATATACCTCTACTAATTAGCTACTACTAGCGCGCTAAGGAGAAAATTATAGTAGCCTCTAAGTAGAAATATTAGTAGGAAATAAATTGCTATAGTACCTAAGAGAGAAATCTAAAGAGGCTATTTTATTTAGTTTTACATACTTACTCTTTTACTACTACCTATACTATATATAAAGCACGTTATTACTATATATATAAGAGGATAGAAGAAGTAGAGGTTAAGTAAGAGAGGTAGAAATAAACTAGCGCAGGTAGTAATCTATATAGCTACTTTCTTACTCTTTTCCCTCTATACTCTCTATACTCTCTACTTTCTTACTCTCTCTCTATTACCTACCTCTATCTAATTACTCTCTATAAATTCCTACTATATAAGCTTAATTCCTTGCCTACTACTGCGTAGGTAGCTACTTGTAAGGCGTAGTTTCAGGCAATAGTACTTACTTTATACTACTAGTAGTAATAGAGGATAGCTTCTGCAAATATATTTAATAATACTTGCTATTCTCTACGCAGGTATAGCGCAGGTTTTTTACCTATCTTGCTAATTAGAGGCTAGTATGCAGAGAGTATAGGTATACTAAGGAATCTCTTCTTAACACTACAACGTCTATCTCTATACCTATTACAGAACCTCCTCCTCTAGCTAGCGTTCTAATAGTAGTATCTCTAACTTCTTACTACTACCTTTATAAGATAATATAGTCCTAATATAGCTGCTATATCTATAATAGGTGCGCGCTACGCACTCTAGATATATACCTTTACTATAACTTAGTCTTAAGGCTTATCCTCTATAGGTAATATAGTAAGATATGCCTATAAGTCTTAGTAAATATATTTCCTAAGTGTTATTTTATTTTATTATTGTATTTTGCGTTATATTGTAAAAGCTTTATAAAAACTCTTCTCCTCTATATTTCCTAGTAATATCTATTTACTATTATAATATATATATTTAGGTATTAGTTGTAACCTCTTTTCTCTTCCTCTCTATACTATTAACGTATATATATTGCAACTTTAATACAAGATTAGCGCTCTTATAATAGTCTATTATCTAAATCCTAA